>CAUYON010100795.1:0-21843 GCA_963573935.1 Arctocebus calabarensis | reverse complement strand
AGGCCAATATCTTCCAATGTTTTTCCAATTCTTTCTTTGAGGATTTTTATCATCTCATGCCTTAAATTTAAATCCTTTATCCATCTTGAACCAATCTTTCTCCCCCAATCTGAGGGGAGAAAGGTGCATCCACTCTTTTTTTTTTTTAGAGACAGCGTCTCACTTCACCCTCAGTAGAGTGCTATGGCGTCTCAATTTACAGCAACCTCCAACTCCTGGGCTGGGCAATTCTCTTGCCTCAGCCTCCCAAGGAGCTAGGACTACAGGCGCCCGCCACAATGCCCGGCTATTTTTCTGTTGCAGTTTGGCCAGGGCCGGGTTTGAACCCGCCACCCTCGGTATATGTGGCCAGTGCCCTACCCACTGAGCCACAGGCACTGCCCCCAGTTTTAGTCTTTTACATACAGATATCCAATTCTCCCAGCACCATTTATTGAATAGGGAGTCTTTCCCCCAGTGAACACTCTTATTTGGTTTATCGAAGATTAGACAGCTGTAAGTTGTTGGTTTCATTTCCAGGTTTTCAATACGATTCCAAGTATCTATGTCTCTATTTTTGTGCCAGTACCATGCTGTCTTGACCACTATGGCCTTGTAATACAGCCTAAAGTCTGGTATGGTGATACCCCTGGCTTTGTTTTTATTCCTAAGAACTGCCTTAGCTATACGGAGTTTTTTCTGGTTCCATACAAAGCGCGGAATCATTTTTTCCAGGTCTTGAAAGTAGGATGTTGGTATTTTAATAGGGATGGCGTTGAATCGGTAAATTGCTCTGGGAAGTATAGACATTTTAACAATGTTGATTCTTTCCAGCCATGAGCATGGTATATTCTTCCATTTATTGAAGTCCTCTATTGTCTCCTTTCTTAAGTTTTCATAATTTTTTTTATAGAGGTCTTTTACCTCTTTTGTTAGGTATATTCCTGAGTATTTCATTTTCTTTGAGGCTATGGTGAAGGGAGTTGTGTCTGTGATTAACCTCTCATCTTGACTATTATTGGCATATACAAAGGCAACTGACTTATGGACATTGATTTTATATCCTGAGACATTACTGTATTTTTTGATGACTTCCAGGAGTCTAGTAGTTGAGTCTTTGGGGTTCTCTAAGTATAAGATCATATCATCAGGGTGGCACCTATGGCTCATCGAGTAGGGCACCGGCCCCATATACTGAAGGTGGCAGGTTCAAACCCGGCCTGGGCTGAACTGCAAAACAGAAAAATAGCCGGGCATCGTGGCGGGCACCTATAGTCACAGCTACTCGGGAGGCTGAGGCAAGAGAATCACCTAAGTCCAGGATTTGGAGATTGCTATGAGGTGTGTGATGCCATGGCACTCTACCGAGGGCAAAAAAGTGAGACTCTGTCTCTACAAAAAAAAAAAAAAAGATCATATCATCAGCAAAAAGGGAGAGTTTGATCTCTCTGCACCCATCTGGATGCCCTTTATTTTCTTGTCTTGTCTAATTGTATTGGCTAGAACTTCCAGCACTATGTTGAATAGCAATGGTGACAGAGGACAACCTTGTCTGGTTCCATTTCTAAGAGGAAAAGCTTTTAGTTTTACTCCACTCAGTAAAATATTAACTGTGGGTTTGTCATAGATAGCCTCTATCAGTTTAAGAAATGTGCCACATATACCTATGCTTCTCAGTGTTCTAATTAGAAAGGGATGCTAGATTTTATCAAATGTTTTTTCTGTGTCTTTTGAGAGGATCATATAGTCCTTGGTTCTGCTTCTGTTGATATGGTGAATAACGTTGATTGACTTTTGAATATTAAACCAACCCTGCATCCCTGGGATATAACCTACTTGATCACAATGTATAACTTTTTTGATGATAAGCTGTAATCTATTGGCCAAGATTTTGTTGAGAATTTTTGCATCAATATTCATTAGTGAAATTGGTCTAAAGTTCTCCTTTTTAGTTGGGTCTTTACCTGGTTTTGGTATTAAGGCGATGTTTGCTTCATAGAACGTATTGGGGAGGATTCCTTCCTCCTCAATTTTTTGGAATAATTTCTTTAGTATAGGAATAAGCTCTATACAAAAGAATCATTCAGAAAATTGATGAAACAAGGAGCTGGTTTTTTTTTGAAAAAATAAATAAAATAGATAAGCCGTTGGCCAGACTAACTAGAAATAAAAAGGTAAAATCTCTAGTAACTTCAATCAGAAATGATAAAGGGGAAATAACGACCTATGTTACAGAAATACAAGAGATTATCTTTGAATACTACCAGAAACCTTATGCCCAGAAATTTGACAATGTGAAGGAAATGATCAATATTTGGAATCACAACCTATCCCTAGACTTAGCCCAGATGAAATAGGGCTAAGAACAGACCAATTTCTAGCACTGAGATCAAAGAAACAATAAAAATTCTCCCAACAAAAAAAATGCCCTGGTCCAGATGGCCTCACACCAGAATTTTATCAAACTTTCAAAATGTGGCACTTTCTATACCAGGAAGAGAACATGTTTGCAAATATGAGAGCTGAAACAAGAAGGCAGAGCACTGGACCTGAGCCGGGATCATGCACATTGGGTGACAACTTTTTCACCACTCTGTGCATGTCTGTAAGTGAGCACAAACGTGCCCTGAATATTGATTTTAGCAATGCATTTTATTGAGTAATCAAATATGAAATCTGCAAAAAAATGGGGACTTACTGCAATTGATTCAACGTTTCTGCATAGATAAATGGTTTATAAGTTGGAGGGAGAGTGGATGAAGATTATGGAAGTATAAGCGTAAGCATTATCCTGATAAGGTAAATATATTTCCAATTTTTGTGTAGGTTAAGATTTCCCCAAAATGCATTTAAATGTATCGAATGGGCCAGGCAAGATCTCAGACTATATAATCTTGACACTTTGGGAGGCTGAGATGGGAGATTTATTTGAGGCCAGGAGTACAAGACCAGACTAAGGAAGAATCAGACCCAATCTCTACAAAAAACAGAAAAATTAGTTGGGCATGGAGGCGTATGCCTACAGTCCAGACCCCAGGGAGGCTGAGGCAAGAATGACAGCACATGTAGTGAGAATAAGATGGGGTCAGTCAGGGTAAGGCCAACATGACACAGCTGGTCATGTCTGTTTAGGTCCTAAGTGACCTCCACCTCCAGGCTCCCATTCTCATTGTTTTGTAAATTTAGCTCCCTCCCTAAAGATGCCTATCTTGAGTAGCTTAGGAGAATTGATTCAGGAAATCAACTTTTGAAGTGGAAATGTTGTAATAGGTCACTGAGTTAGGCTGATCATTCTTTAAAATAAGGGTTAATATGATCTTTGCTTTAAATTTTTATGTATAAAACTGTGATTTAGGGAATAAAAGAACAGAACATGGAGAGGCTGCTCTCACTGTTCTTCAGAATCACTGACCTTCTGACAAATAAAATTTGGTAGACCTATCCCTAGCTCTGCCTATAGCTGAGAGTGACAGCCAGCCAGATACTCTTCATCTGGTAACAAGAAGATTGCTTGAAGCTAGGAGTTTGAGGTTGCAATGAGCTATGATGATGCCACCATCTTCTGGCCCAGGCAACAGCGCTCAGGACTGTCTCAAAAAAATAAAAAAAGCTTGGCACCCATAGCCCCGTGGTTAGGGTGCTAGCCACATACATCAGGGCTGGTGGGTTCAAAATCGGCCCAGACCCTCTAGACAACAGTGACAACTACAAAAAAAAAAAAAAAAGCCAGGTGTTATGGTGGGCTTCTGTAGTCCCAGATACATGGGAGGCTGAGATAAGAGGATTGCTTAAGCCCAAGAGTGCTCACAGCCCAGAGGTTGCTGTGAGCTGTGATGCCACGACACTCTACCAAGGGCGACATAGTAAGACTCTGCCTCAAAAGAAACAAACAAAAGTATTGCTTGATGCCCATGTTGTTCCTGCATTGCAGAAACCTCAAAGTCCTTAATATGCTAATGTACATTGTGAATTTCTTCAAAATACAGTATTTCCTAAATTTGACTATCAGACTCTTTAGAAATGCTAAAGGGCTTTTGACAAAATCACCTGAAAATTTTAAAAATTTATTTATTTCAATAGATTTAGGAGGTAGAAATGGTTCGTTATTACCTGGATCAATTGTATAGTGGTGAAGTCAGAGATTTTAGTCCTAGTGCTCAGAAGTTTTCTATTTCAATGGAAGAGGTTGATAAAAGTTGGCATTATAAAGGCATTATAAAAGGCATTATAAAAGTTGTCACTAAAATAGCGAAGTGACCATTCTCCAGAATGCTTCTCAGTATCAGCAGGCCGATTAAGCCAATTTCCAGATCTTAGATTCATTGTCTATTCTTCCTCCTTCTGTGTTATATTCAATGAAGTTAAAACCCTGTGGGTGCTAAGCTTGCTGGGGGCTTTACCACAAGAAAAATATGCTAACAGAAAATTTGTATTCTTCTTGCTTTTCACATTTGTTCATTTTCAACTTCATAAGCAATTAAAACAATTTATATCAGGAGGTAGAATACAGGCATCTCCACTTAAAACTTGGCTAGGAGAGAAAAGATTGAGGGAGTGATGCTTGACGATTGACAGTTAAGCCAAGGCTTTCCAGACATCACTTTAGAACTGTACTACTTTAATGAGAAACAGGGATTTAGCCCTTGGAAATGGAAGGTGTTTTCACTCGTTCGCAGCTTACTTCTCCCCAGTCCACTTTGAGACAGATTTGAGGCCTATTAGTTAAGACTTTGTTAAAAGCATTCACGTGTTTTGTAGAGGGGAATACCATGGATAATTTCCTTCTGAAGTGGTTTTCTTTATCTTAAGATTTTGAATCTATGAAGCCTGTCGTGAACATCGATTTTTTAGTTGTCTTTTTCTGTGTTAGAACCAGGAAATTGGGATGACTGGACCAGGGCTTCAAAGAATGACTCAAAGCTCTGAGGATGTGTAAGAATCAAGCTGAGAGAGAGAACTCATGCCTGGACACCGGGGGCGAAGGTCCTAGAGCCACTGGCTTGAACTCGTATTCTCATTCCTCCACATCCTATCTCAGACCTCTTGGCCAATATACTAAGTCTCATTGTGCCTTATTTTCTCACTAGAAACATAGGGTTTAAATAGATCCACTTCTATCAGTGAGGATTTGGGGTTAACTGCGTGTAACAAAACTTGATTTTAATGGCTTGTCCAAATGTTCATTTTTCTAAGGTTAAAAAAAAGTCATGATTAGGATTCAAGGGATGAAGCAATGACTTCCAGAGACCATCAATGTTTCAGACTTTTTCTATAGTTTTGTACTACTATCCTTACTGTATAGAACAAATATGTACCTTGTATTCCAAGGTCTCAAGATGGCTTCTGCACCTACAGATATTTACATTCTAGGCAAAATAAAGGGAAAAGGGAAAGAGGTAAAGTATAAAAATGCCTTCTATTTGGAATGTTCTGCCTTATTGTTTGATAATGCAAGCCCTTCTGCCTCTATGTCATTGAACAAAACTGTATCACATGACTATGAGAGGAAGACTGGGAATTTCACTAACTTAGCGGCTAACCACATTGCACCCACACAAAATCACAGTCTTGTTTATGTGGATATTGGCTAAGCATACAGCAGTATCTGACACACTTGTAATGATGTTGCATGGATCAAGTGAGTTAACACTTGTAAAGAACTAAGAACCACATTGAAATTTAAGAAGTATACAACAATTAAAAGTGAGTGTTTATAACAAGCTTAGAAAGAAGCAGAGACTTTATATGGATGTTTGAAAAGAAGAAAAATATATTCTCCATTTATCTGTACATGGTACCTCAACTTCTTGGCTCTCTACCAAGTGGAAATTACCCTCCTTATGTGCTCTTGTCTCCTGATTTTTAAATACTTGAAGACTTCTCATTTTATGAAATGGAGACTTTGGTCCAAAGTTGTTTTGGACAATGATAATTATTGCTGTTTCTGCCTGGCATGCTCTTTCAATCTGTAGAATGTGTCATTTAGGAGAAAACATGGGACAGATGTAAAGACTATGGCCCTGGTGCAGCCAAACACCTGGATGCCACAGATGGCATTTCTCAGCATGAGAGCAGGCTTGACTGCCAAATATGAGCTGGGACTTACAAAGTACTACACACACAAACTACTAAGCCCTTTCCATGAATATTTTGGTATAAGGCCCTAGCATCTCAGACACCAGTGAGAAATATATTATATTCTTGAAATAGCAAAAACTTTGGTGGTTGCTGATATGTGTGATTTCCTTTGGAGTAGTATTCCTTCTTGGATGTCTTAAAGAATTTGCCTACTAAAATAAAAATGCTTCTATAGGATTTCCTTCCCTCTTCCTTTCCCTTTTTCTGCACCAAAAATTTATTAAGTGCCCACTGTGAACTCAATAATAGCATCTATGCTGGGTTTACTAAGTCATAATTCACTAATTAGCTCAGTCCACAAATACCGGAGTGTTTCCTATGTGGCGGTTCAGTTTGTGAAATGATCAGGATGCAATGGTGTGCAAAATAAAAGAACAGGATAAGGGCTGAACTCTGAGTTCCCCATGGTAGAGAGATAAGTAAACACAGGACTTACAATACACCAAGATAAGTGATATGCATGAACAGATGCCAAGGTCAACTGAAGGTTGGGTTTGGCTTAAGCTAAGAGCACTTGGCAGTGCTATCTCCCTTTACAAGAGGGGCATGTTTAACTGGAATGATACTTAAAAGTAACAGGAAAATTGGAAAATCCTTTCCCTCATTTAAATTTATTTGATAGAATGTACAAAAATAGTGCATTTAGGGTTATATACTTTTTTGAGATGCTTTGAAGCTGTGAAGGTATGAGCTATAATAATTTGCCTTCAAGTTATTCATAAAAATCTTGGTTTTCCTATCAATTTTTGCCCTAAGAAAAACATAACTTTTTATAGAGAAAAAAAGATATCTTATGTATGTATTATTTGTTGCCCAAGGGATGTTTCAATTTTGTCTTGTCTTACAAAAATAAATGAGATTTCAACAGTATTCATCAGGGAGATAGTAGAATAACTATTGGAGAAGTAATGGGTGTGTTTTAAAAAAGAAGAATGTAACTTGGGAAAATCATAGAATATTCACGTTGGAAGGGGCCTCGAACTACCTGGCATGCAACGTGTAAGGATGAAAAATTCCAGTGAGATTCAACGGAATCCAGGATTCTTTCTGTACATTTCTTTATGTTCTATTTTCAAGGTCGACGGCATGGATGTGAATGCTGATAAAGCCAAATGAGATCATCTCCTATCTCTGACTGCTTTTCTCTAAACATCACTTTCTGGCAAAGGGACAGAAAGACACAGTAAAAAAACTGCATCCAGAATTTAAAATTTTAGCATGAATTTAAGAAAATTCTTCAGATTTAGCTTTTAGAATATGAAATATAGCAAAATGTATAAACTAAAAGAGCTAATTATATATTCACATAAATGCCTATATTAGTAGGAATCATGTACATGTAACCTTAAAATATATACTATCGTATGTATATAAAAGACTATATAATGCAAAAGAACTAGAGTGCACTGCATACCGTGGTTCATGTAGAATTACTATGACAGCCGCAATTTTTGCATTTTCTATTTTTTTCAGTATGAATTTGCAACTCAAATGCTGCATTATTATGGGTTTTGGCTTTATTTTTTTCTATGTTGCTCAAAAAGAAAAATCACACACCAGAGCCCCTGTTAAATCCTCATTTAATGGAGTTTACCTCTTGAGCACATCATACTTGTTCAGGAATCAAACATCTAGGTGGGTCCCCTTGCAGTTAGGAAAAAAAAAAAGAGAGAGAGAGAAAGAAAGATTATTGTGAAGTCAGAATAGAGTTTGCAGAAGATTTATGACATGTATAATCTACAAGATACTAAATTCTCATTCTACAGATTTTTTTTCTTCTAACTTACTCATTGGTAGGAAAAACATAAGAAAAAGGGAACACAACTTGACTCTTAGGACAAACCCATAGAAATTTTATTTCTAGATTTTCAAAAAATATGAACAGAGGGGAATGTCTTTATGATGTTGTTACTTGGCTTAACCATATCCTACATTTAGCTTCATGGAACAATCATTTTTTCCAAGGACTGACTCCCTCTATGTTTTTATTTGAATTTACAAAATTTCTCCGTTTTTTTCATGGGGCTCAAGGGTGACGCATTAAAGTCTATAAACTATATTTGCTTATCCTTTTTGTCTCTTTGTTATTAAGGTTCATCATTTCTAGTTCTTAGGTGTGCCATTGTGAAAATTAATCTAGTACTATAAGGTATTTAATAGAATCTTTAGATGCAGTCTGTGATCTCAGGCATCAAACAATCTTAGAGTGGAATAACTCATTTATGGTCATTTACTTCCACTAGAAGTTTGTGTAGTGTATTCTGTAACAGGCAGTGTGTTATATAATGCTTCATACAAAGCAAATGAAAAAGAAAATACAGGTGAATTAAGTTCGTATGTACATTCCCATGAAATCATTTATTGGCGGCCTAATCTGCCAGGCACCACGCACATACAAACATATGCATGTCAAACTGGATACACTGCATGTCTACCTTGATGTGGGAGGAGCTGGGAAGCAAAGGCCTATAAAGGGGCAGCTTTATGACACTATTTAGACCTATTAAGATACCCTTTTGTGGTCTGGCTTCCCAGTCTTTGGAGCACTTGGTCTTGTGTCATCTCAGTTAATTGGACTATAATTTAAATATATTTTTTAAGTTAATCTATTTGGGGTAGTCTATTTTCTGGGCTCTTTCATACCTGGGAATGTCTTTTTTGTTGCCTTTCTATGACAATGGTATTTTCTATTATGAAATTATTGGGTCATAGCATTTCTCCTAGAATTCCAAAAGTTGTTCCATTATTTTCTGTTAATGTTAGAGAATAGGAATTTCTGCTAAATTGAATATTATTTCTTTGTTAGACATTCTTCTTCTTCTTTTTTTTTTTTTTGCCTGAATACCATTTAGGTATTTTGTCTTTATTTTTGCACCTCAGAACATTTTTCCAGTCTGTATCTAAAAAAAGTCTCTTAATTAGTTTTGCCTGGAGTGAGCTTGTTCAATACATAGCTCTTTCCTCAACACAGGAAAAAATTTCATCCTGCTATTACATTTATTCTAGGCTCTAACTCTTCATTTTCTGCATGTAAAGTCTTTCACATCCCCTCTATGTAAAGTCTTTCATATTTTCTTATTTCCATTTCTTTGCAGAAACGTATTAAAGTTTTGCTTCTATAGGATCAGGCCTCATCTTTACTGAATCAGTCATGTATTTTTATTCTTACAGTCTTTTAAAGATTTTTAATGTAATATTTGGCATACCAAATAATATATTTAAATAAGCATGCATATTTTTGATCATAATAAAGCGAATACTCATAACTTAATATCCATTGTAAGGGCTGAACATGCCAGTACTTTTGAAGGTGTGTTCATAACCAAGCCTATGCTCTGTGGGTTTTGTTTGTTTGTTTGTTTGTTTGTTTTTTGAGACAGACTCTCACTTTGTCGCCCTTGAGAGAGTGCTATGGTGTCATAGCTCACAGCAGCCTCAAACCCTTGGGCTTAAGCAATTCTCTTGCCTCAGCCTCTCAAGTATCTGGGACTATAGGCACCTGCCACAACACCAGCTATTTTTTGGTTGCAGGTGTCCTTGTTGTTTGGCAGGCCCTGGCTGGGTACAAACCTGCCAGCTCTGGTGTATATGGCTGGTGCCCTAGCTGCTAAGCTATAGGTGCCGAGCCTATGCTCTGTACTTTTTTTAAATCAGGAATTATATGATTGTGAACTTTGTGTTTAACATTCCCCTGGGGTTTTTTTTTGAAAAATAAACTTTTTATTTTATAATAGTTTTAGAGATAGTACTAGAGAGTTACCATATAGTCCTTGCTATTTTACTTTATATGCTATAATTTGGAATCTTTTTCTGTTTTTCAGAACTGAATCTATTTCATTTTTACCTAGCCTTTTATTTTTCTTTTGGCCTGTAATGGAGTCCAAATCTGCTTACATTTGACAGAGAATGCTCGATAGTTTATTTAAATTTTCATGTGTGTCCTTCGACAATTTTTCAAGTATGTTTTTCTTTTGAGCGCCTCTCATTGGTGATTTTTCCCCTGTATTCAGGCAGAACTTTTTAACAGGCCTTGTATTAGTTTTGTAGGGCTGCTGTAACAAAGTAGAACCAACTGGAAGGCTAAAAACTGCAGAAACTGACAGTTCTGGTGGCTGCAAATCCAAGGTCAAGGTGGATGTAGGAACTGAGCACCCTCCCTCTCAAGACTTTAGGAAGGGAAACTTTCAGCTCTTTCAGCTTCCCATAGCCCACATGTTCCTGGAGGTGGGGAGACACTGGAGAGATTTCTTGATCTGGATACTAGTTACTTAGGTAAGCTCACTTTGTGGAGAATTCACTGAGACTCCCGCTTATGATCCATGTGTATTATAAAAAAATATAATTAAGTAAAAAAAAGAAAACTTGTAATTTTATGAGGGCCAGGCAGAATCTTCAGGGCACTAAGCAGAGAATTAGAGATAGAAGAAGAAGAAGGGATACTGACTTGAGGTCCTGGATTTTAAGAGTTTAAGGTTACAGAACCTAAGAACAGATAAGTGAGATAGACAATATTTAAAGAAGTGTTAGTTCTTATCAAATTCTCTGAGAAAACATACAAATGAATAAATCAGTTGATAGACAGATGGATCACTAGACAAAGTAGAGAGATATGGTCTGAATGGAGGGACCGAGGTCAGTTAAGCCAAGAAGTATCAAGAACAGTGCTGGCCAGTTGGTAGCCATTAGCCACATGTGGAGCTATTTATTCACCCCTTGAAATGTGGCCAGTCCAAATGGAGATGTGCCGTACATCAGATTTCAAAGACATACAATACGTGCATAGTAAAAAAAAGGAATAATGTTGTTTTATATTGATTACATGTTGAAATGATAACCTTTGGATATATATTGGGTTAAACTAAATATGTAATGAAACCAATTCCACTTTTTTCTTTTTAGTTTTAAAAATACTGCAACAATTAAAATGACAATTGAAATGACGTTCGTTATGTGATTAGCAGTTGTGACTTGCATTCTGTTTTTAAAAAACAGCACTTATTTAGACCATGATAAATCTGATCAGCAGTGGGTGAGATTATAAGCTATTGTTTACTAGCTTTTCTGGCTAGACTAGGACTTGGACAGGGCCTGAGCAGGGTTAGCCCCAGGAAGGGAAGAGTGAAGACACTGGGGTTGGTAGCAGACAAGAGAGCTATTATTTAAGAGTTTTCACTTCCACTGGAAGCTTAATGTTCAATACAGCTCAAAACTAAGTCACCACTGCTCACCTAGTGGTTACGTAAATTCTTAACAGAATCAGTGTACAGAATATGATAAGCAGCTTTTGGGGAGAAAGTGGCATGACAAAGGGGGTAGAGAACTGGCCCTGGAGTCAGGCCTTTCTGAATTCCAGTGGAGAGTGTGTTACCTAAGTGCTGGGTGGCCTCAGCCCAATGCTGTAATTGCTCTGGACTCTATTTTCCACAGCTATACAGTGTATTCATATCCCCCTATAAAACCTAGGTTGGGGTTGGTAGCAAACAAGAGAGCTATTATTTCTGAGTGTTAGGTTTGAAATGATACAGAGAGCTTAGAGCGCACAATGGCTATCAAAATATGCTAGTGCTGTTATTGTTGAGTTCTTTACAAAGTGTAAAGAAAACATAGTAAACATTTTCTGGGCTTTGGTCAGAAAAACTCTAAAAGGTTTGTTGTTGTTTTATAGATTCTTCAGACACTTCAGAAATATTGTGAGCCATTCTAAATCTTTGGTTTCCCTGGCAAGTAATGAAGATAAGTTCACACACCCGGAAAGCCAGGCCACAGGCATCTTCTCTTTCTCCTTGTGTACATTTCGCTTCAAGGAATGAGTGCCTGGATCACAAAGAATAACTGTGCATTCAAACACTCAGAGATGTCAACTTGTGCCTTCTCGTCTCAGATGTAGGCAGCCCACCCCATCAATCACTCTCACAGCCACCCATCAACATGTCATTGCAATATCAGAGATCTGTTTTGGCAGGCTCGCTGCAGGGTACACGTAATCAATGGAGATGCCACACTTAACCGTGATTGATGCCAATCTTTTGTCAATTTATCCTGCCAGACCCCTCCATCATTTTGAGGCAATGTTTTCCTGAGTGCTAAATAATTTCTCTGAATTATCACAGCCACTTTATAGACTGACTTGCTGTGATGTCTTTTGTCACAGCAGCATTCACAAGGGCTTTTGCCTTATATGTTCCTTTCCTTTTCCACCTTTGAGGCTTCTTTTTGTATTTCTATTACTCTTCATTTGTCACAGCAGAATATTTTTTTCAAAAATAAAAAAGATATTATAATCAGTTTAGTTGGGCAGATGTCTGAAGTCCATTTCCAAACTTTCATTTGGCTGCCAGCATGGGCCATGAAATCATAATTATTGCTATGCCTTTATGTTTCTCTTCGATAAGATTTTTAGAAATTTGAGATTTCAGGCAGATTCAACTCAGGTGGCCTTCTCCATTTATGATCTGGCATTTGGTGAAGGCCACAAATGCCTTCCCAGTTTGGACTTGGTGAGATGGTCTCACTTCCTCCCTTTCCTCATCTCCACATCCCTGCCCCACCTCTGTACCTAGAGGTATAACTGTCATGAAATTAACGGTGATGACAAATTCAGATGGCCTCCCAAACTCCTCTGATACTCAAAGAGACCTATAACCAAAGCTAGAGAAATGCAAAATAAAACACTAACTTCATCCTCTTTACTGAAAAATGAATAGCGCTTTCATATAATGATATCCAAAGGGACATAAATAAAGAGAGATGGCTAAGTTCAAATCAATAGGACATATTCTATACACTAAAAGGTGGTTAACTTCACCTTTCACTCAAGACCAGCCATTGTGCCTCTCTGATACACTCTGCTCTCCTCGAAATGAAAAATACTCTAAATGATTGCTTCTTATAAATTTCCCATTAATGAAATTTATTCATCTTGTATATCCTTCTGCAAATATCAGTGACTATAATAATTAAGACTCACATAAAACCTCATAAAAAGATGAATATACCAATTTAGAGTTACTTTAAGGAATAAAGAAATTACCAAGGAGAGTGTAATGTAATCTTGTTCTTTTCTTTTAATATATTTATCTGCAGAAGTACATCCCAAGCCCAAGATCATCTGAGAAAACTACTCTATTAGTTTTAGCTATCAATTTTTTTTCATAATTTTTTGCTTTCAAATAAGCTAAACTCTCAAATTATATCTTAACATGTACTCTTAAGTAAACTATATTACTTTCTCACGAAGTGGAAATCTATAGTGGGGTGGGAAAATTTTCCATGAAGGGCTAAATAGTAATTATTTTAGACTTTTCAGTGTGAGAGACAATGTCCTTAACACTGGGAGAAAGTGTTCCCATCAAAGGCCTTTAAAAAATAGCTTCATTCAGATATAATTCACATACTACACAATTCACCCACTTAAAGTAGGATATTCAATGGTTGTTCTAAAATTCATTGTGGCAATGTTAGCACAGAGCTATGCAAACATTTTTATAACCCCAGAAATAACTCTGTAGCTAACAGCGGTCATACCCAAACCCCAGCCCTAGACCACTGGTAACCTATGTTTCCCTGTATTTACCTATCTTGGACATTTCATAGAAATGAAATCATGCAGTGTGTAGCCTTTATAGCTGGCTTCTTCCACTTGACATAATACATTCAAGCTTTCTCCATGTTCTTACATGCACCTTTTTATTGACAAGTAATATTTTCTTGTATAAATATACCAACTTTAATTTATCCATCTGTCAGGTGATGAACATTGGGGTTATTTCCACTTTTTGGCTATTATGAATAACACTGCCATTAACGTTTGTGTTGAGGTTTCTTGTGGACATGTGTTCTCAATTACCTTGTGTCTATACCTATGAGTAGAATTGATAGGTCCTATGGTTAATCTCTGTTTAAATTTGGATAAATGGTCAGACTGTTTTACAAAGTGGCTGTACTGTTTTCCATTTATATGAGCAGTGTATAAAAGTTCCACTTTCTTTATTTACATCTTACTAACATTTGTTATTATTTGTCTTTTTTCCTTATAGGCATTCCAGGTATGAAGTGATATCTTATTGTGGTTTGATTTACATTTCACTGATGAACGATACCAGGCTTCTTTTCACGTGCTATTAGCCATTTGTATATCTCCTTTGGAAAAATGTCTGTTCAAATCCTTTTACATTTTAAATTGGGTTAGACGTCTTTTTGTTATTAAGTTGTTAAAGTTCTTTACATTTTTTAATAGAATCCCATTATCAGATATACGATTTGCAAATATTTTCTCCCATTCTGTGTATTATCTTCTTATCCATTGTTTCTATAAAGTACAGAAGTTTTAATTTTAGTGAAGTCCAATTCATCAACTTTTTCTTTTATTGCCCCCTTTTTTACAATACTTTAGGCATTGTATGTAAGAAAGTGTTGTCTAATTCAAGGTCATAAAAATGATAGCTATGTTTTTCTTGGGGCATTTTATAGTTTTCTCCTACACTAGGATGTAGTTAATTTTTGTGTTTGGTGTGAGGTTAGCATCCAGCTATATTCTTTTGCATGTGGATATACAATTGTCCCATTATCATTTGTTGAGAAGATTATTCTTTCCTTTTTGAGTTATTTTGGCTGCCTTACAAAATCAATTGACCTAATTCTTGTGGATACAAATGCGCTTATCTTTAAACTTTCAATTTTTTTTTTATAATTTTATTGAATCATAATTCTGTACATTGGTGCAATCATAGGGCATGATTCATATACATTCAGAAATGTTTTCATCGTACTGTTACAGACAGCCTTCATGGAATTTTCTTGATCACTATATAAAGACATTGATACTCTACATTTAATAAGTTTCCCCAGTACCCTGCTAAGATGCACCGTAGGTGTGATCCCACCAATTGCCCTCCCTCCACCCATACTATAGCATAGGAATACAGGGAAAGGGTGGAGGGAGGGCAATTCGTAGATGGATTTTTAAGCATTTTCTTTTCATTGATCTAAGGCTGCAGTGATTCCTTCTGTACACCAGGGGGCAATTTTTAACATTTACTCTGAAATGTCTAAAACCATTTCCAGAAACCTTCCATTTGGTCCCTCTCTCCCTCATCTCCCCATTGAACTTATGGCTATTTCTGGCTGTTTTAAAGACGTTTTCTGGTCTGTTATCACATTATTCTGTAGCCCAAAGACTTGAGGTTAGCTGGGAGTTTCTTCTTTAAGTATCATTTATAGACCAACTGAGAGCCATTTTATGAGTGGAATAAAACTCTTCAAACTTCCACTTCATTGTTTCTAAGCCCAAACTCTTTATTCTCTGAAGCCTGACATTTCTAAAACTGCTATGAGTTAGGATGAGCACGACCTAATTTTTCAAGACTTACATGCGTTGTGTGCTTGTGTTCCACCTTAGACTGATAAGGATTTTTTGAACTTTACTAAGAATAATTCCCATTAAAATCAATGTCAGGTAAGAAATATTTAAGGACACATAGGAAAGTCAAAGAATACTGTTGAATGGCTTGAGGAAAAATGCTTATTAGCAAAATTTTTTCTTTTTAGTTATTAAAAAGTATAGAATTTGAAAATTACTATAACATAACCCTTTGCACACAGTAGGTACCACTGGCCCTTTTTTTGGGCTCAGTCAACACAAGCAAAAGAAGATACTATGATTTCAGGACACATGGCAAATGTAAAAATTTAATACCAAAACCTATTCCTGTTCTTTCTTGAGGAAACATATCAAGAGTTTTGGTGAGTGGTGCACTAATATTCTAGAAAAAGATATTTGTTAGCCATTTGATTTTTGAGACTTAAACTTGAAGGAAACAGACGTATGTCTCAGTAATAAAAAGGATAATTGTCCACGTGGATTGTAGAGCACAACCTTTGTAAGGCAGGTACCACCTGTAGATCAGACTTACCCAACATAATGAAGACTCCCAACTGATGCAATTTCTGTGGAAATGTCCTCGGTGCCAATCAACTGTGTATTTGAGGGTCAAGTGGAATAGTCATCTCCTATTAAATTTGATGTCAAACACAAAGCAAAACTTAGTGGCTATGTTGTGGTTTGTTTCTCAAGAGACTCTAGTGATTACAGGTAAAAAAAATGCTGGACTGTTCTCAGGGATATATTCTCATTGATATATTCTCATTGCATATTCCAATGCAGTGTTGCTAAGCACTTTGGTTTTCATAAGGAAAAGTCAATTGTAAAATGTCTCAGAAAGTCACTCCCTTGAGTATAACATATTCTCATTCCTTTAGTGAAAGGATGAAGGAATTGACCAAAGGGCAGAAACATTTTTGATCACACCACTGACCCTAAAGTAATAATAGTGACATGTAAGTTTCAATATTTATTTCCTCGTGCAATAATTCACATTTCATTAAACACTTGCCACCTGCATTAAAAACCAAACATGCACTCCAAAAGCAATGTGAATCTCTAACCCCATCAAAACATCATTAACTCTTTTTCAAAGAAGCAGATTATAAGTAAGATAATTACCATATCATATAACAAATATTTCCTTATGTGTTAGTGGCCATTAAGTTAGAAGGGAAAGTAATTTTGTAATAAATTATTTAAAACATTATTCATCCACATAACTCTCTCTAATTACATTAAGTACAAGGCAATATGAATTAATGAAGTACCTAGTATATAATAAAAAAAAACTGGGCTGGATAATGTATTGCATTAAAAAATATCACACACAAGTAGATTTCCTAACTTAATGACATTCATACTCAAATGTTAGAAAACAAATATACATGAAGGCCTGTGATACAAGGAGAAAAATGTTTATTATCATCTAAGACTCTTATAGAGTCAACTACTATCTCAAAGAGAGTGAAGATTGGAGTCTAACATTTCAACATATTAAAAGGAGAGCAATGGCACAAACGAGCACAGGTATATAAAAGCATGGCATACAGGGAAATTGATGAATAATTTGGCATGCAATAAAAAATCAGCAAAAGGAACTTGGAGCCAAATCATAATTTATCGTATGAAAGAACTCTCCTAAAAAGCAGGGCCTTTGTATTCAGACAAAACTAAGCTTGAGCTTTGGCTTAAAAAATTATTAGCTGTGTGTCTTTGGACATGTTACTTACTTTTTCTGATTTCTGAGAGCTATCAGAAGAATTATGAGAATTAGGTAAGAAAATCCCAGACCACATGTTTAACCAAGAAAAACAACTAGGCAGTTTATATAAATGAGTAAAAAAGAGTCACAAAAAGATCCAATGTGTCATATTTCTAATGGTATTTGAAGTTACACCCTTGGTTAGTATACTCAATATGTGGAAATTGTCTTTGTTGGCAAGGAAGCATTTTCTCATTCATATTTGTTAAAACATAGAGATTTCTCAGTAACATTTTTCACTTTCAGTAGAGATTAGAGTTCAAGAAGTATTAAACATTAAATTAAACTCTATTAGCAATAGAGTCTTACCACAACAGATAAGTAAGCAAGGAAATGGTTATGTTAATCAGTTTGATGTAAGCATTTCACATTGTATATCAAATCAGTACATTGTATCCCATAAAGGCATTGATGTGCACAGTTATGATTTAATAAAGGAAAAAGGAGAGAAAAAAGAGATAGAAATCAGTGTGAACACACAGAAAATTCCTAACGACACTGGTGCTCAGTTTACAAGAGAGTGGTGAACTGTAGCTAATGAGGTAAGTCCCAGGGTGAAAGGAAACATCTCTACCGATTTAGTAGATTGTTGTCCTGTGAGAATCAGGCTGTGCCTTACAAGATTTTTTTTTAAAGAGAAAGAGAGAGAGGGGGAGAAAGTAAATACCATTTAGTGTCTCCATTAAGTGTTTCCCAAATTAGAAATGTTAAAAAACTACCCAAATTGAAAAAACAATACCAGAACAATCAACATATGTCAATTAAGAAACTCAGAAGCATTATTGACACACAAAGATGCTGAATTAATACTCTCAGTAAATAAATGATGGAAGAATCAATGAATGAATATAGGCTCAATTTGGACCTCAGTTTTTGGCTTCTGAAATGAAGTACATATTATATGTCTTAACAAATACTAAGTTTTCAATAAATACTTACCATTATTATTATTATCACTGGCAAACTGAGTGTCATTGAAAGTAAGAATGATGATTCAACTATCATGGTTTTGTTTACCTTGACTGAGTGATTCAAACTCAATAAATAAGCGTTAGTGTTTTATTAAGCATAACATTCTAGGTGTTGTGGGGAAAAATGAAATCATATAAAACAAAGTTTCATTTTTAAAAGATCTACAACTTAGTGGGAATAATAACACCCATATATGGCAAAATCGTTTTCTAAAAAGTAGATAGCATTTATAAGATAGTGAGGGTGCAATAAAGAACTATGTAAACTATAAAACACTCTATGAAGAGTTAGCTTTGGTAGGATTATTGGTTACAAGAATTCAAACTCAAACATCCATTTCCTTAATATCCTTCTTAGATCACTGCTGTAAGCAGATATATTGATGGGGAATTTTTTAAAACATTGATTTAAACTTTCATTCATATATTTTCTCACTTTTTATTCACCATTTTTAGAATAGAGATTCTGACTTTGTTCTTAATTCTTTTTTAGTCAAAGGTTTATAATTTCTTTTTTCATATATACATATGAAAGATTTTATTTATTACAGATCAATATAAGTAAAAACAATTAGGTTACAATGTTTGCATTTGTTAAGTGAAATTCAAGTTGTGGTTGAGCCCTTCACCCAGGGGATGTGCTATCTACCCTTACATTGTGCCCAGTAGGTGAGAGTTTACCAATCCCCCTCCCTCCTTCCTTTTCTTCATTTCCTCCTCCTGTCTTACTTGAATTTAATTGTGTTTTCTTTCATGTGGAGGTGTAGTTGTTTATCTATTGGTTTCCTATTAGTAGTGCATATATTAGGTACTGGCTTTTCCATTCTTGTGATAATTTATTAAGAAGAATGTTCTTCAACTCCATTCAGGTAATTACAAAAGATGCAAAGTCTCTATATTTTTATGGCTAAATAGTATTCCATGGTGTACATATACCACAGTTTATTAATCCATTCATAAATTGATGGGCACTTGAGTTGATTCCACATCTTGGTGATTGTGAATTCAGTTGCAATGAACATTCTAGTACAAATGCTCTTATGGTGAAAAGAATTTTTTTTCTTCCAGGTAGATAATTAGTAATGGGATTGTGGAGTCAAATGGAGGGTCTACCTTGAGTTCTTTAAGAATTCTCTGTACTTCTTTCCATTGAGGATATGAGTTTATAATCTCACCAGCAGTGTAAAAGTGTTCCCTTCTCTTACAGGCTAGGATCTGCTGCTTTGGGACTTTGTAATTCACATTGGTGTTAGATGATCTCTCAGGGTGGTTTTGATTTGCATTTCTCTGATGATTAGAGTTGATAAAAATTCTAGAAGAAAGTTTGGTTGAAAACTCTGACGATATTGGCGTGGGAAAAGATTTTATGAAGAAGACCCCCTTGCAATTGAAGCAACACCAAAAATAAATGAATGAGATAGAACTAAGATAAAAAGGTTCTGCACAGCTAATGGTACGATAACTAAAGCATACACACAACCTTCAGAATGAGAGATGTTTGCATGCTATGAATCTAACAAAGTGTTGATTACTAGAATCTACAGAGATATATATATATACGTACATATATATGCATACACATATATACAGAAAATAATCCCTTTTATAAGTGGGCAAGAGACGTGAACAGAATCTTCTTTGAAGAAGACAGGTGATGAATAGCCCACAAACACGTGACAAAACTCTCATCATCCAAGGCTTGCAATTTCATACGTTAAAACATACCTAGAAATCGAAGATTTCTTCTATGGGCATCTAGTGACTTGATGGTTAAACCATGGTTTAATGGGAACTTTGCTCCACTTACTAAGGGAGAGAGAAACTGGACTATTTATAAAGAAGTGGAATTATTTTGTGATATGGTCAAGCAGTACATGGAATTAGCTAATTTAGTAACTCTCATATGGGTAATCCCTGCAGCAAATGTGTTCAGTATGTAAAACTTACACTATTTGAGGCTCACGGAGTCTGTTTATTGATGGTGATCTGTACTTCTTTTAATGAGAAATAACAAAATAGAATGGGATGGGACGGGATAAAATGGAAATTACTAGAGTGATTGAAAATTTGATTCGAGAGACAGAAAGAGAAGAAGTTCTAAAGTAAAACTGTTTCCCAGTATTTGCACAAAAATTTGCCAATTTTTGCTCAATTCTTAAGAAGAATCTTAATTGGCAGCCATTGTTGTGCCATGTTGTGCTCTGTGAAGGATGGTGTGGAAATTGTGCTGACGAGAGATGGTCTTGGATACTATTTTGAAGGCTTACAAAGAAGAGGAAGAAAGAAAATTCCTACGTGGTGTCTATTTTACTCTAACAGCATTTGGAAACAACTGTCTTCTAGAGCTACAAAGAGGCTACTGTTTCTAAAACACTTAAATCCACTTGTAAATTTTCTCTCTTTCTAACACTTTATCTTTTAAGCTGTCATGTAAGTTATTTGAGAGTAAGAACTATATCTTTTCATCATTTTAAAGTCAAAGTCAGCATAGTGATTTCCACAGGTGACATTCAATAAACACCAACTATCCTCTGAAGAATTTTTCATGCTTTAAGAAACGTGAATTAAAACATGAGACAATAATAGTGGGAATACCCAAACATTTTTTGTATGCCTTCCATTATATAACTATTGTTAAATATATAAAATGTCTTCTTTAATTCCCAGACTAATCCTGCTAAATACATGATTTTATCCAATTATAAAAATGGAGAAATTGAGGATAGGAAGAGAGCCATCGAAGGTCACCAGCTCATATACCAGAAAAACCACTCCTGATAGCTGAGTTTAAAAAGGTGAAAAAGTCAAGCAGGTTTCCCAAAAAGATGTGAGAAGCTGAGACATAGGATATTAAGTCACCCTTCCATAACCCCCTGGAGAGAATAATAAGCATTCTAGTTTCTCAATAAACACATCTTATTCTTTTTTAAAACTTAGTCATGATAGTTTCACAAAATACTGATTAAAGGGGAAGAATTTCAAATTTTAATAGAGTTCATGTTAATGAATGGTTGTATATGTAACAGAATTAAAATACATGTAAATAATAAATAGTTGTGTGTACTCATTATAATACAGTGTATCTTTCGGGATTTAGGGAACAATGGAGAAACTAAAAAAAATCTTAATTCCTCAGGATAGAATTTTTACAAAATTGTGATTTAAGAAATATTTTCAAGGAATAGAATGGATTTCCCATTAATTGACCAGAGTATTACAGCATCCTGGTACTATGAGCTTAAACAATTTAGCATTTATCATTATAGACTTGTTATTATTCTCTTTTAATATGCAGAATATTCTGAGCTTGTCATTTAGATGTCCCATGTTCTTCCTTTTTATGCTAGTTCTCTTTGTGTTAATACTATAGTTACATAAATTCCAATTATTTAAGCCAATATAAAAATAGTTAGAAATCTCTAACTTAGTATGAAAATGTAGTAGCCAAATGGGTTCATTTAAAGTTCATTGTATCTTAGCAGGGTACTGGGGAAACTTATTAAATGTAGAGTATCAATGTCTTTATATAGTGATCAAGAAAATGCCATGAAGGCTAACTGTAACAGTACGATCAAAACATTTCTGAATGTATATGAATCGTGCCCTATGAT
>CAUYON010100794.1:0-27467 GCA_963573935.1 Arctocebus calabarensis | reverse complement strand
CCAGCACACAAGCTCCTTCCACTGTGTATTTTCAGGGCTTATCCCCCACCCCAGGGATGACACCTTCACATAGACCACATAGAAATGACAAGTCCCCTCCCTTTTCCCTAACAGCAGTTGGGGTTTCTACTCAGAGAGGGAAAATTGATGCAGAACATTTAGCGCCCTGGCCAGCTCAGTGGAGCTCTTGGCAGTGTTGGTGCTGCGGCAGCCAGCTGAAGAACCACCGGGCTCGATGACTAGCAAAGAGGGGGACCTCCAACCCCCACCGGAGGGTCCCATAGCCAAAAAGGCTGGACAACTGCTGAGGAGTCACATGTGCCTCTGTGTCTCCTTCACTTTGCACTTGGGACTAAACGTGGAATCCCCATTCCCTATTCCTAGGTCAGTTTCATGTGAATTTCCTGGGCCTCAATTCCAAGAATGGACTGTGTCCATTCATTGATGCATTCTTTCACTTTGCCCCGGAGGGGACTGTGTTCGTTCACTGATACATTCATTCACCTTCCAAATAAATTAATTAATCAATTTTAAAAAAATTGACTTAGTTAACAGATAATTACCAAAATAGATACTGAAACACTGATTACTCAGCATAATTTAAGTCTATGTACTTTTTGTATGCTATAAAATAAAGGTAATAGCTTAAAGTCATCTTAACAAATGAGTTAACTTTTCCTATTCTATGAAGATCTAAGAGATATGTGCAGCTGTACAAAGAAGTATTATCACTATTATAAACTCTAGTTAATATGCTGTATGTGACAGAAAGTTCCCAGTTATCCACCCTTCAGGTGGTGGTGTATTTTTTTTCCCTGTCAAATTGATGATACTGAAAAAGCTACCTAATGTCCTTGCATCCAGTTTCTATCACAATCAGTCCATATTGAAATCTCTTGCAGATTAATCGTTAAGTCTGAAGGATCAACTATAGCGAGGCAAACTATTACCAAAATCCAACCCCATTTACTTTTATAGTTTTATTTCCTATTACTCTCCTATACTCTTCCACTATATCAAAAAAATCTAATCACTCACTACTCTTGAAATGAGGTTGTCTCACTGACTCTTCCATTGCCACAGGGAAAGTATACTCTAATAAACACATGATAATGATGAACCTTTGCCTATGGTGGATCAACAACTCCATGTGGTAGAACCAAAGGGGTAAAGGATTGATGTTATTTCCTTGGATTACATTACACATTGGTTTTAAATTACAAAGATAGTGAGAAAAAAAACTAGCATGATAATCTTTTTTTTTTTTTTAGAGGTGGGGATCTAAAATAAGTGAGGAGAGTTTGGGAGAGCATTCCAAATAATAGGTAAAATCTAGCTTAATGATGAAGAGCACATGCTTTTGAGGCAGACAAACAGGCCTGCGAATCTGAGCTCTGCCTCTTACAAGCAGTGTGACCTCAGGTAAGTTTCTTAGTCTCTGTTTGGGGGATGACACTATCTCCCAGTAGTCCTGGGAAGATCTGAAAAGAAATGAATAATGCATATAAAGCACTTACTATAGTGCCTACTACGTGGTAAGAACTAAATAAAGAGCTTCTGTAAAGTTATAGCTATTGAGGCAGGCTCATCTCCAGGTAAAAGGCTGTTTAGGAAGTGGATAGTTTGGTAAAGGAAAGTAGTAAAAGGTGAAAAACAGTGAGAAATGCACACAGAGTACTTACATCTTCCATACTATTCATTGTATTCAACGAAAAGCATATAGCAAAACTATACTATTCCTCAAGGCCCTTGGCTAGATTCCCGTCTAAAGCTTGGTTTCTTTAGCTATAAAGTGAGGTAGTGAGAGCAAATGGTATCTAAAGTTCCTTTCAACTCTAACCTTCAGAAGACTATAAGAACTGCTGTGAGCTGGAATCCTAGGAGTTATGAATGCTCATTACCACTACATGGTTGACTGCTTTTGTATTTCATCAGGAGTGTGAGGACTCAGTGACGTACCACTGACCTCACAAATCTCGGAAACAGAACAATTCTGCCTCAACTAAAAAATTCCAAGCACCAGGTTTTCAGTCATAAAGAGGAACAGCCTTAGTTGGTCTCACTGCAAATTTTGCTACTGCTAGGCCCCATTATCGCCCTTACTAGAATGCAAAGTTAGGCACCACCCTGAAAACTTTTAGGGGCAGTTTAAACAAGTGGTAGAAATTTTTTTTTTTAAGGACCTGAATAGGGAGGGACAAGAGGTTTGCTCCTGGGTCAGTAAGTCAGACATTTGGGAAGACTGAGAAAAGAACAGTATTTCAAAAGGGCTAAATGAGTGAGTGAGACTCTAACTAGACACTATGGGAACAAAGCCAAATAAGTTCCTTATTTCTAAGTCCTGACTTCACTATAGGGACTTATTTTTTTTATACTTAAGATATTTATGAAAATATTTCTTCATTTAAAAAGCTATTAATGAAATCAGATTAAAAGAGTACATACCCTCTTTTTATGTGAAACTATAAAGATCAAGACTTGGTCTAATTAATACTAAACATGCTCATTTAAATGACTTTTTCAGTGTCATTTCTAAATCTCTCAAATTGACTTTCACTTCTAGAAAAGTATTCTTTCATATGTCTATAGGCTTAGTGCTAAAAGAATTGGTTTATACATATGCTCTTATCTGTTATCATGTTTGTAAACTGTAAGAATTACGTCAGTGAACTTAAATTGTAGTTTGTGGTACTATAATTTTAACAGTGACAAGACTATGTTATGCCATTTCTTTAAAGATAAAAGGAAGGAACTTGCTCCTCGGGTATCTGGCAAAAAGTACTTATTTCTGTCAAAACTGAAATTTGTCTAAGACCAGAAAATAAGTATGAAATTACTAGAAGAAAACATAGAGGAAATGCTTCAGGGCACTGGTCTAGGAAAAGACGAAGACCTCAAAAGCACAAGCAACAAAAGCAAAACTGGACAAATAGGATTGTATCAAACTAACAAGCTTCAACACAGCAAAGGAAGCAATCAACAGAGCAAAGAAACCACCAGCAGAATGGAAGAATATATTTGCAAACTACACACCTGACAAGGGATTAATATCCAGAGTATGCAAGGAATTCAAACAACTCAAAGGCAAAAAAACATATAAACATAATCTGATTTTAAAATTGGCAAATGTGCTGAAAAGACAGCTATAAAAAGAAGACATATAAATAGTCAACAGGCATCAACATCATGAGTCATCAGTGAAACGAAAATCAAAACCATAATGAAACATCGTCTCAGCCCAATTAGAACCTCTATTATCAAAAAGACAAAAAATAATAAATGCTGATGAGAATACAAAGAGGAACTCATACACTGTTAGTGGGAATGTACAGTTATTTAGGAAAATAGTATGAATCTTCCTCAAAAAACTAAAAATAGAACTACTGCATGAATTAGCGATCCCACTACTAAGTAGGTATATAACCAAAAAAAAAGGATATCAAAGAGATGTCTGTACGCCCGTGTTTATGCCACACTATTCACAACTGCAAAGATATGGAATCAACTTAAGTGTACATTCAACAAATGAATGGCTAAAAAATGTGATAAATATATAGAATAGAACAAAATCCTGTCATTCATGGCAACATGGATGAGTTTAAGCCCAGCACAGAAAGATAAATATCACATGTTATTAGAAAACCTATGCAATAGAGAGTAGAAAGATAATTCCTAGAGTCCAGCATGGGTAAGCAGGGAAAAAGGGTGATGAGGACAGCCAGAGGTTGGTTACCAGATATAAAATCATAGCCACATAAGAGGAAACACGTTCCAGTGTTCCATAATACTGTAGCATGACCATAATTAACAATTTCTTATATATTTTAAATAGCTAGAAAAATGGATTTTGAATGTTCCTAACACAAAGAAATGATAAATGTTTGAGACGATACATGTCAATTACCCTGATTTGATCATTATACACTGATACGTGTTTTAAAATATCACAACGTACTTCATAAATATGTACAATTATTAAAGGCAATTAAAACAAAATAGCAAAAAAATTGGCAAAAATGTTTAAATTTGTATTGTTAACTATATACGATATAATTCAACCTCAAAGTGATAAATCTAGTATATAAATTTGAACAGATTTTTCTATTTATATACATGAGGTAAAACTACTTCATTTGGGTCATACAAAATATTTAAGGAGCTATAGACTATGTTTTAAAATACGAATGGAATAAATCCATTTAACATTGCCCTCCCATACCATATCCTTTTAATAAAGTAAAGCTATAGCTATAAACAAAAAAAATGCTGACAATTTAAATTGTATATGTAAATGATTCAGCTATTACTGTGAAAAAGAGAGAAGTGATCACTTAATATCTGTTGCACCGAATTCTAAATAGACAAAAATACTCAACATAGATTTTATATCATCAAGTTTTTTTGATGGGGAAACTTTTTAATGTTTTCAAATACATATTCTACAGATAAATTAAGAGAGTGTAAAAATATGTTGAAATTTAAACAATGCAGTCCCTATAAATTTAACTTCAATAAAACTTCATCAACCATCTACTTGGTAATTTTGCACATAATGTCCTTTTTCATCCTTAAGTTGATCAAGATAAAATAATTATAGCTACTCATGTGTAGTAGTAGTAGTAGTAGTAGTAGTAGCAGCAGCAGCAGCAACAGTAATTTTAAAAGTTATTTTTAAAAATTATGTGGTTCCAACCTGGTCTCCAAAGTCCTCTGGGAATTTCCACAAGACCACAGGATCTGTAAATAATTAACACATATCATTAAACAGAGGCAAAAGAACACATTTAGAGTACCAGTCTTGGTTAAATGCTCTTAAAATTGTCAAAGCTACTTTGATTATAATGTTTAAATTTCCCTTTAAACATTTCCAACTGATGAGATTCACTTCTTGTCCTTGACCACATTAAATATTTTGATTTTTCAGAGTTTTAATGACCTTTGGAATAAAGCAAGTGAAATTTAAAACTAGGTCATTAAAAACACTGCTGCATTTCTTTCAGAAACTCACTTTTATTTCCATATCTTAGATTTAAAGAATCTGAACTTTAAATTTGTCACTTTAACTATACTCACAAAAACATCGATTTTCATTTGAAAAGAAAAATATAAAAACGTCATCAAATACATTACAGCTCTTAGGGACCAGACCAAAATATAACATTGCCATTTAAAATCCCAAATAAGAACTTATAAAAATTGTAATAATGTTTGCTTTTTATCAGTTTTTTAAATCCCATAGTTTGTAACAACAATTAATTTGGAAGGCACTTACGGCAGCTTATTTAGAATATAACTGTTATTTATAGGCCATTACACAGAAATTTTTCTAATATGTCATACCTAGTAATTCACATAAATCAGTATTATTTTATAAATATTCACACCAGCTTTTTGTTTTCTTTATTTCTCATAATCTTTCTTTTTTATTTCACATAATAAAATGAAGTTTTAATTGTAACAAGCAGTAAAAAATATTTTGGTCATATGCTTATTTTTTTAATTTTGTCAAAAATTTCCAAATATTTTCAGTACCCCAAAAAGGTAGAGTATGGTAAACTATTACTTCTGAAAAAAAACCTTTGAAAGCCCAACATAAAACTAGTATGAATAACAAGCACCATCTATGTGACAGAGCTTGAATCCACTCCAAGTAAAATGGCTTGGTGGATCAAAGACTCATCACTCTGTATACCCAATTGGTGGAAATCACAGCTCTATTCCATTATGTCTACTATTTTATATTGCTTTTAGAAATATAACTAAAGGATGTATAATTTCAAAAATTTTATTTCTAAACATCAGTAAATGTCTAGCAACATTTTTAGCATGAGTTATTACCTCTTACTGTGTTTTTAAGTTTAACAGAATTTTTTTCAAGTATTTTAACTTAAAAAGAAAAAAGCATACTTTAATTAAATTTCACTTATTAAGAATAAACTTCCATATAAGTTAATATAAACAAATCATTTAAAACAGCTCATATAAAAATAATGTATTACAAATTTACAAACATAGTACAAAATGATTATGTCCTCAAATAAAACAACATATATACACTTCTAAAATATGTGTGAAATACATTATATATCACCTTAAAATACTAATGTCCTATGGGTAGCTATGTCCCCAACTGGAAAACATACATTTATGTGACAAGTTTACCAAAATGGTAGTAGCTATTAAGATTTGCATCACGTAAAACAAAGGTATATGATGGAATCTCCATCAAATATGAAACAAAAGTTATTATCTTGGTAAATTAATGAAATAACTAGTAACCATAAAAACAAATCATCATGCAGAAAGGGTAGAATGGTCCTTTCTCATAAATAATGGAATTAAAGGGTTTCAATGTGAATATTGCAAACATCCTTTTAAAACAACCTCGACTTTGTAGTTCTCATTTGAGAAAAGTTTGTGACAAGTTTCTTACATGTTGCTGTGTAGCCCTAGAGTCTGCCCTTACCGCTTGCAGCAATTACCTAAGTATGTTTTGCTGTCTCACTTTTACTCATCTCTTACTCTACCATTTTTTTTTTCCTGTATAGGCTGCTTTTTCACATAGGGAGAACAAGTGAAACTATATGAAAATAGCATCTATTAGTTTAATCACAAAGAGGAAAATATCTTTTTTCTTTTCACTAATGAATTTTATCCCTCAGCACTCAAAAATTTATCATAATCATGTGCATCCATATTTTGAAATGGATTAACTTGGTTACTGCCTATGTGATTAGATTCAGACCACATCTGACACTTCTCTGTAGCAACTTTTCAGAAGTACTGCAAAGGAAGAAACAAAAGGGCTCTGAAAAAAAAAAATAATCCGATTCAACAACTTTATGCACAAAGACTGAATTTTCTGTTCCCTGAGGATTACTTTCCAGATACTCAATCTGATCTGGCAATGTTAGGTCAATTTTATGCTGATTTTATGGGTGAAAGGATGAGAACTGCTACTGGGAGGCATCACTGCCAGTGACAACTCATGTACACTGTTTCTCTTCTTTTGAATGTCCACTGGCAATTTCAAAAGACACTCCATATCTTAATTAAAAAAACACTTTGTGCCAGCTATCTAGAAACCAAGTAAATATAAAAGAATATATAACATGATTTTGACATAAAGATAGTAAATCTCTTAGAAGAAATTAAGATTGAAGAAATTGAGAAAATTAATTTCTTAAGAAATTGATCTCTTAGTAAGAGATCTTACAGTGTATAAGAAGTTAAGATTGAAGAAATTAAGAAAATTAATCTTAAAAATGAAGATCTGCATCACATAAAACAAAAGTTATATTAAATCTGTCAATTTAGAAGGTGAATATTTAAAGTATGGTTTGTGTACCACCCATTACAAGGATTTCAAATCTGTTAACCCTTTTTTAAAATGTAAAGTAAGATAAATTCAGCAATATTTTTTCTTTCCCAATCAGATATTTTATATTTTCTAGCCCTTAATTAAAAATGAAAATTAAAATGACTTAAAATACTAGTTTGCTTCTCCTCCACTATAAAATAAAAACACAGAAAAAACTTTCTAATTTGCATAAATATTTGTTTAATTCTATGGAATTCAATGATGAATTAAATATATGATATCTTTAAAATTACATAATCATAAAATTATAATTCAGAGAATGCATTTGAAAAAGTAGAATGTATACTCTTTGTATTTGATTTCAATTTTCAGGACTTAATTTACCTACAGTGTAGAATAAGAACTTTATGTATGAGGAAATTAAATTCAAAACAATGAGTTTTTCTTAGCCATGTATCTAACTAATGCCAGAGACAAGAACGTTTTTGAGATGTAAAGAGCATTTATTTTGAATAATTTCCAATAATTCATATATTTTTGTGGCACATTTAACTTCATTTAATTTCATTTAAAAATCTATATAATGCTACACAACAGAAAAAGTCCCTGCCCTATAGTACTCTACAACGCCCATGGAGCGAAATGTCAACAGGCCATCTAACTGTTGTTCAAAGCATTGTTTTAAGCAAGGTTATCATACTTGAAGAGTCACTGGCTTAATAACATCAAAAAACATTGCTAACAAAGGAATAATGTCTTTTGAGCATAAATGAGCAAAAACCATTACAGAGAATGTGTGATTTTTATTCTTTCACCTGTAGAGACATAATAATGAATGAAGTAAAACAGGGTCCTTATCACTTATAGAAAAGAGTAGCATCAAAACATATATAATAAAACTTAATGCATTTTAATACTGAAAGGATAAGGTGCTGCAGGAGCCCATGATAAGAAAATCTAACCTAAACAGAGAGTCACTAAAGGACTTTAGAAGGAAAGGACAGGTAAGCTGACATTTAGCATTAGACAAGTAAAGGCTGATTTGTGCTCTAAAGTCGGCAATGAAAAATATTACAGAGTGGAGAACCAACATGCATGAAATCTTCGACGTTAAAAGAAAGCAGAATACATTTTTAGGAACTAAAAAAAAAAAGAAAAAAAACTAATATATCTGGAATGTAGATTAGGAGGGAGACAACACCAAGGGACGAAACCAGACTGGGAAGGAAAGCCGCTGATGACAGCGGCATAAACCAAGGGAAAAGGACAACCAGAAAGGTACGGAGAATGCAGCTAGAGTGCATACTGCCATATGGGAAGAGAGTGCATCTAAAAGAAATTCTCAAAAAAATGTTGCAAAACACTGAAAAGTAATGAACAAGGCAACTATATTTAAAGACATAAAACCACCATAATACAAGCTTTAATGCAAAGGCAGGAAGAAGGATGCAAATTTGGGATTATGAAATGAGTATAGGAAAGAGAGACCTGTGTATGGAGGCAATTTATTAAAGAAAGGCTATAAAAGGCAGAAGAAAGTAAAAGTGGATGGGAAGATTAAGCTGGATAGATTTGCTGCTATTGTTGTTGTTTTTAATTTTAGTCTAATATAGACTTGACCATATTTAAAGGCTGATGAGAATTACTGAGCTAGCAGAGACCCAGTAGAAGGAATATAAGATTTCCCTAAGAAGACAAGTAGAATCCAGATGGAGACAGTGAGATAAGCCTTAGACAGAAACTGGAGTTCACCTTCCACTGTTACAGGAAAAAGAAAAGAGAAAGTCATAAATCTAAGTAAATTTGTAGAATTTGTGGTACAAAGATTAAGAGTTTTGTGTAAATATTGCTAATTTTTTTCTGTTTGGTAGGAAGCTTTCTGGAGCAAAGCTCTCTGCTAAGAGAAGTTGTTGGAGGTTTAAGACGGAGGTGTGAATAACTGTTTCAGGCAAGGTTGAGCACTCAATTAGGTAGATGTCCAACCTGGCATTTAATGGCAACCAAGTGGCATTTCTCCCATCATCATCCAACAGCATAGATAGAAGAGATAATTGGTAGATTGAGTCAGGCTTGAGGTTTCTGTCTGTCATAACGGAAAGAGAATTTAAATAGAAAAGTCATAGATATGAATTATTTAGCTAAAACTAATTATTTTTTCTGTAAAATCCTTTAATACTCTATGATATACCCAAAGACAAAAACATATTTTAAAACAGCACATTTTCAGTTGAAGATCTACTGTAAATATGTAGTATATGAAGACTATAGGACTAAGAATAACATAAAATAAATAACTGGAAGTACAGATAGAAGTTTGAAATTAGACAGTGAAGTTCTGTCTTCTACCTAAGCTAACAGTGCTTTCTGTCTGTGATCAGGTGCAGGTATTGAAAAATTGCAAATCAATTTCCTTCTCCCACCTCTTCTCTAGATTAGTCTTAAAAGAACACTGTTTCACCTATTTATCCAAATATACTATATAAATATCATTTTCTACAAGTGCTATCATGTGAAAAAGACTAAAAGGCGTAGAGTTTAATAACTACAGTTAAAACTTTACAATTTTTATTACATCTCCTAAAATAGTTTTAAACCATTAATCCCTGTAATATTAAATATTCAATGAGACTGCAAAAATATCATTTAAGGAAGTATTCTACTCAATCATTTAAGACCACAAATGACCTTGGTGAAGTCAGAAAACAAATAATTTGCCATTTTTCCTTGGCACGTACTCCAACAAAATTCAGATTTACAGTACTGATGGAAAAATACACTCATGCAGACAAGATAGTAATGAAGAGCTTTACTAATCCACCAAAAAAAAAAATCCATATTGTACATTGCATAACATTACAAATGTTAAGACTATGAGCAACAATGAAAATAAAAACAAGTTCATTGCTGAAAAATCTTAAATTCAGAGTACAAATAATCTTGATAAAGCATATATAATCATATGTATAAATTATTTTAAAGCTAACATACAGATGATAATATAGAATTTTAGCCTCATTCTAAAGGTTTAGTTCAGTAGCTGTCAAACTTTAGCATGCAACAAAAATGTCTGGACATGCACATTGTTGAGCCTAACTCATAGAACTTCTGAGGTTGGTCTGAGAAACTGCATTTCTCCGAAGTTCCCAGGTTGATACTGATACTGCTGTTCTAAGGACCACACATTGAGAATTTAATACTTTTTTATTTTAAGTATTCTTTCAAAAATAGCAATAAATAATCCAAAATTTCACTTATTATGTGTACTTTTCTGTGTGAAAACATGTATATATTAATAAGGCTAAGGAAGAAAAATCAACAGCAATTATTGCAGTATTTTTAGCAAGAAAAATACTATCAAAATTTTTTTAAATCCCTTTCTGTGCTAACAAGGCTACTAATAATTCTACTTTCCTATCCCAAGAAAATAATTTATTTCAAAATAAGTGGTTTATGATATTGGAACTACATAATTTAAGTAAAATTATGAAGAATTTTAGTTGTGCATACATAGAGATATATTATCACTATATCCTCTGTATACACACATAGATAGTCCATATCTGACAGGGTAAACATCCTCTTATAACTTCCACCTCAGATAGTGAAGAAATATTTTTTACTGCGCTTCCTCAGAATGTTTTCTTTGGTAGAATTTAAGCAATTAGTTCCAATTTGAACAACAGAAAGGTAAATGCACAGTAAGTGTATTTGTGAATGTAAAAAAAATTATGGCTTTTATTTTATTTAATTCATTTCTTATTTTCACAAAAATATTCACTTTTTACAGATAGAATCTTAGAATTTTCTAAATGAGAAAGAACCTTAAAGGTTTTTCTTACCACTCATAATTAGGAAAAGTTGTATTTTATCCTGAGTTTCTAGAGCTAGTAACTGATTAAGCAATGATTAGAATCTGGGTATCCTGTTTACAGTACACCATCCTTTCTAAAATACGCTGCTGCACATAAAGCATAATACAAATAAACTCAATTTGTTCTACTTGGTTATCTTGAATTTTAATGTTCATTCATTGGAAAGTAGTTTAAAGTACAATGATAAACCTAAAAAAAAATGTTAATTATCCACAAGAAGATACTTATTTATATAATTTTTAGTAAACAAATTGCCTAAATCCTACATTCTCTGAACAATACTAGAAAATTTATATGTGAAGTATCCTAAAAAAACATATTAATAGTACCCAAATCAATAATATCCTCTTAATCTGAATTTAAAATAATTCATTTAATCATGTAAGTTTGACTTATATATATAAAAACCTTATAGAAATGAAACTGCTAAAATAGAGATTACACTTCATTTGTGATTTTGCATAATGTATACATTTAAAAGGAAGCAAACTTAGAAATTTGCCCATTTGTTCATGTGCTAAAAATGTACATAAGTAGTGGTAGAAAAAAAAAATCTAACGTAATGGTCCCATTGTGATTCATTTGAAAAAGTCATCTGGAAAATCAAACTTACTTCTACTACTGTAAATAATTCTGGTGCTTTTGAAACTCAAAACAGAAATGATTTAATGGGTAATTCTAGTCTTTCTAAATGTTTCTTCCCAGAATAATCTAAATTTAGTATCACGGATCAAAATAAGGAAGCTCTTTTTGCTCATATATTAGCAAATTCTAAAGTAATGAAAATGGAACTTGAAAGAACTTTAAGAAAATATAATCCATAGCCTGTTAAAACCTTTTACTATTTCCACTCCTTTTAAACAAGACCTATTATAATAAAACGAAAACTCTCATCAATCACCTGATAGAGTAATTCCAAACTTAACCAAACAGGGCTAATGGGTGAGAATTGAATTGAAAACACCTTGACAAAGAAAGCAATTTCTTTTCTTCGCACTCCTCTGAAGCTGTGGGTGATCATGGTAATCGAACCATCAACAGTGAGGGGCCAGCTGTCCCAAGGGCCCTTCATGAGAGTTTAAAAAAATATCAACAACAAAAAAGGAAAAGAAATGCTGTTCCACAGATGTTCAATTTTGATTGCTCTATGACAAGGAACTTACAACTGAGAATCGATGTTTTGACATTTTTCAGATACTAATCATTAAAAGCCAACACAAAGTTTATATAAGAACATGGGGGAAAAAGTTAATAGGTTGCTTGTAGAAAGATGATCTGTCATACAAGACCTGATTACCTTTTAGTCATGTAACATGTGCATCATATTCAAAGCAACAGCCTTTATTACTACTCCCTTAAAGAGGAGAAGGCAAGATGCCATGCTTTAATTTAGCTTGAGACAGTAATCCTTTCTATGTGAGTCAATAAAACAATACTTATTTAACTAAAACATTTGAATTAAAACATTTACAAGAAACACAGCCTAAACACAAAACTTCAGAAATGTAAAATAACTGAACTTCTCATAAAAGTTTCATATTCATAATATTTAACTTTTAATATTATACCAAAAAATAATTGTGGGTAGAAGTGATAACTTAGTCAAAGCTTTTCTTGTTTGACATAAAGATAGTTTAAAGTGAAACAGACTCTTGGCACACCCGGATATAATACACAGTTTCAATAACTTACAAATAGCTACAATTTATGAATAAAATCATTCCAACTATTAAAATGACTCAAAATTTACTAAAATAAAAATATTTGTAAGCCACATTAATAATTACTAAGAATATTTTCAAATTAATTTTAAAATAATAAATATAAAATAAAATATTAAGGAGACACATTAAACCATGTGTCACATTTCTTTCAGAATACTTCCAAGTTAATATCAAATTAAATGTAGAATATATTTAAGACTCAATAAATAAATTCACTAAGAAACCTACTGTAAACTTATCTCATTTATCTTTTTATCTACAAAGCCTAGGAATGGACTCTGTGATCCAAGAGAGATGGTATCTCACAAACAAATGCCAATATCCTCTAGAAAAAAAATACTCAACTCAGGTCTTGCCAATAAATCTCCAATTTAAAATTACTATAGAAAATCTAAACACCTGTGATTATAAGCCATCAGACACATAGAATTAAAATATTAATTTTGTTTTGCTCCTCCTTCAAAGGCTTTAGATATTAAAAATTATCTGAAGCAGCATATATAATAAAGATATTTTAAATGTTTAAAGAATAAGATAAGGATTTAAAACACCAGTAAACAGTAAGAGATTTTTTAAAAAGCAAATTTGGAAAATTGAAAGGTGTAAATGGTGTGGCCCATAGACGAACCCTCAGAGATGTTCAGGTTTTTTGAAACAAGAGGGTGACCTGCCCAGGCAATGCAAAGATGGGCACAGCACCCAAGGGGTGGAGGTGAGGGCAGTGAGAGACCACTTTTATAGGGAATATGGAGCTGTGGGGGTGGACATAGTCCACAGACAGGTTGCCTGTCAGGTTAGGGTTTATTGGTATGAATTTCCGGGGCAGTGGGGCTAGCCAGATCCTTTGTGTCTTTGTCTTAAGGACAGGAAGAGGAGGGAAAGAGGAAAAGAGTTTGTGTGTGGCTGCATTAGCCCTCCAACAATTAGAACTTTAAAAAATGTAATCTATGAAATGAAATGCTCAATGGCTAGAATAAATAGCAAATCATGTAATACTGAGAAGAGAAATAATGAAATGAGTCAGACACTAAAGATAGTAAACAGAATGAGGCACAGAGATAACAACAAAATGAGAAACATAAAGGAAGTTAAGAAAAATGGTGACCAAAATAATACTACAAATAGATTTAAAGTTCTAAAAGATCAGACCAAAGAGACTGGAAAGTGTATTAAGGGGGAAGGAGGAAAATAAAAGGAAGGAAGAAATAAAGACTGATTTTCCCAAAACTGGCAAAAGTCATAATCTTCAGATTTATAAGTCACGACAAATCCAAGCAAGAAAAGCTGAAGAAAGATACAACTAGAGGCATAACAATGAAATTGCAAAGTACGAGATGACACAGTACTGTTAAAAGCATCCTAGAAAGAAAAGAGATAACTGAAAAATATATATTATTACAATGACAGCAGACTTCTCAATAGCATCAATGGAAGCCTGAGACAGTGGAATAATATATTCAGAAGCTTTAAGAAAGTATGTTGGTCATTAAAGAATTGTATAAACAGAAATGTAGTCAGGCCTGCCAAACAACAATGACAACTGCAACCAAAAAATGGCTGGGCATTGTGGCGGGTGCCTGTGGTCCCAGCTACTTGGGAGGCTGAGGCAAGAGAATCACTTAAGCCCAAGAGTTTGAGATTGCTGTGAGCTATGATACCACAACACTCTTAAAAAAAAAAAAGAAAAGAAAAAAGAAAAAAGGGCAGTGCCTGTGGCTCAGCGAGTAGGGCACTGGCCCCATATACCATATACCAACCCAGCCCCCGCCAAAATGCAAAAAACAAAAAAATAGCTAGGCATTGTGGCGAGCGCCTGTAACCCCAGCTACTCAGGAGGTTGAAGCAAGAGGATCGCCTAAGCCCAAGAGCTGGGTTGCTGTGAGCTGTGTGACACCACAGCACTCTACAGAGGGTGATAAAGTGACTCTGTCTCTACAAAAAAAAAAAAAAGAAAGGAAGAAAGAAATGTAAGCAAAATAAAGATATATTCGGTAAGACCTAAACACAACAAGTTGGTATCCAAAACAGACCCTTCCTAAAGGAGTGGCTAAAGATTGTAACATCAGGAAAAAAGGATAACTCTCCAAAAAGAAAGTATAAAATATAAGAAATTAATACTCATGTATGCATATATATACACACACACAATTGAAGCACTGCTTGCAATTAACAAAGTTTTAGAAATAACCTAAATGTTCATCAGTATAAAAATGGTTATATCATTATTTTATGAAATATTATATAGCCTTGAAAAATACTAAAGTCTTAACAATATTTCCTCATACAAAAAATATACACAATACAGAATTAAATGAAAATAAGGAGACAAGACGACGTCAGAAAAATAAAAGGGAACAGGGAAAACATAAAAGATCTTGAGAGTCATAAAGAGGAACTGGTCTTGACCTTTAGGAAAGGAACCCATGGAAGAGTTTAAGTACAAAGGTAACCTGGTCTGACATATTTTGACAGGATTACTCTGGCTTCTGTGTTGAGTACAAACTGAAAAGTAACAAAATAATGAACCTAGTTATGAGGCTACTGCAATAATTCAATAATATTGAAATGAACATCCTGGGGAAAAAAATTATATCTTACAGATACTAAGACTGAAATTTAGACATACATGGACAATTGTGGTAAAACATCAAGGGCGAGCTCAGCACCTGTAGCTCAGTGGCTAGGGCACCAGCCACATACACTGGAGCTGGAGTGTTCAAACCCAACCCAAGCCTGCCAAACAACAATGACAACTACAATAAAAAAATAAAAATAGCTGGGTGTTGTGGCAGGCACCTGTCATCCCAGCTACTTGGGAGGCTGAGGCAAAAGAATGGCTTACACCCAAGAGTTTGAGGTTGTTGTAAGCTGTGACACCACAGCACTCTACCCAGGGTGACATACTGAGACTCTGTCTCAGAAAAAAAAAAAGAAAGAAAAGAAACATCAAGGAAGGAAGCAGATAACATAAGATTTACAAGATGATCCACCCTCCTGAGACAGAATTCGTTTCAATGTAATAAAGGCCTAAGAGTCAAAGGGAAATTCTCCCCGTAGGTTAGACTGTTTTATGAACCTGATCCAGCTCAGTGATCTTGCTGGCATGTGGATACTGTAGGAAGGAAAGGAAAGTGCTTTATATGATGAAATGAGCTCTGGTTCTGCACAACATCAACACAGATGATGAGAAGCCACCTCCTTACTCACACTGCAAAACCACTATCCCAGCTGTGAAGGATCAACTGACAATGAAAGTACAAAGAGCTGTGACTATAACATCATCATGAATGGCAGTCCAGGAGCCAACAGCAGCAACAGCGAACAGAGTGCCAGTATCACAAGCATGATCCTAGGTGGAGCACTAAAAAACAAAGAAGTCTAGAAAGAAGGCTCCGTCAGTGACATGGACACATGGAGAGCAAAGACATGAGCACAGCAGCTAAGGTAGATAAGCAATTCCTCAGCACCTATAAGATGCCCCAAGGGGACCACAGAGATATTAAAAGAAAATGCATATCTCAAATTGGACAAAGATCCAGAACGTACTCAGATAGAGGTTATCAAGCTGGCAACAACTCAGTCTAAACTTCAGTGTGATGTCATCTCTACCTTCGAGTTACAGCAGCCTAAGGACTCATGGATGAAACTTTTAAAGTATCTACAATAGGGCGGAACAAGAAGGTGGACCAGAAAGAGCATTCCGCCAAATGCTCCTAGTACAAGCGAGGAACAGAAGAAAGCCAGATTGTGCCGGCTGTGGAGTCCTTGCCTGGAGCTGTGGCCCAGGGTACTCAGCGAGGTGGCAAGGGGCTGGACACACTACGCAAGTTACCATGAGAGGGAGCCTCTGTAGAGGACTAGATGGGAGGAAACACTTTCATAGTTTTCATTCTCTGGAAAGGTGCACATTCAGAGGAAGGCCTGAAAGAGTGTGCACACCAGAATAGTGCACAGCAGCCAGATGTGAGGGCTGGCTGGAGCACATTTGCCACCAGTTTGATAGCAGCAGAGACAGCCATACTAGGAAGATCTTGGCAGCCAGGGGGCAGCTATTGTGGGAAGGTCACGAGAAGGTGATGAGAGCAGGCCTCCTGCAGGGACACAGCCATATTAGTTCTGCCTGTTGGGATCAGATGTCCAATCATGAAAGGCTCAGGAACTCTCACACCTCATGGGAACTGTTTTCTGGATAAAGTACATGAACCAGAGCAATGGAATCGAAGAGACCTGCCTCTGAAGGATTCTGAAGAGCTTTGAGATCCCAACCTGGCAGGGCCTGAAGGCTGAGGAAAAAAATCAGGCAATCGTAGCGGACAATTAAGTTGGGAAACAGGTCTATGCCTGGGAACTAGAGAGAGGTTTCAGTGATATTGTCCATCCCCTAAAGCTACATCGCCACCTTGGTATCCGGGCAATATATTACAACACAAATATATTCCTACTAAAGTCAGACACTTCCACTATATATATGTATATGTATATGTGTGTGTGTATATGTATACACATATACATATACACACACACATATGTATACATATACACATATAATTTTTTATTTTTTAATCTATTTTTTCTCTTTTATTTCTTTTTTGTCTTGTTATTGTTAGTGTTTTTTCTTTCTTTTTTGTTCCTTCATTTATTTATTGCTGAAGTTGCTTATTTTTGGTTATTAGAGCTTTCTGTTATTTTGTACTGATGTGTTTTTGTTCTTGCTAATTTGTTTTGTTGGTTCTTTTCTTTCTTTTTTTTAAAGACAGAGTCTCACCTTATTGCCCTCAGTAGAGTGCCATGGTGTCTTAGCTCACAGCAACCTCCAACTCCTGGGCTTAGGCAATTCTCTTGCCTCAGCAACCTGAGCAGCTGGGACTACAGGCACCCGCCACAATGCCCAGCTATTTTTGTTGTTGTTGCAGTTTGTCCAAAGCTGGGTTCAAACCCGCCACCCTTGGTACATGGGGCCAAGGCCCTACACGCTGAGGCATAGGCACCATCCGTGTTGGTTCTTTTCTTAACTTCCATTTTTACGTTCATCAAGAGCAAGGGCTCATATATTTTTTGGTTATAATACTTTGCCTCATCTATTCTCTCTCCATATTTCACTCTTCTACATTCTTTCTTTGGATAGAGACTCTTTTAAGTTTCTCAATTCTCCCAAATAAATTGCTTCTGCAATAGCTAGGATACCTTTGTTCTTTTTCCCTTCTTTCTTTATTCCACTTTCAAATCTCCCAAATAAATTACTTCTGCAATAGCTACGATATCTTTGTTTGTCTTTTTCCCTTCTTTCTTTATTCCACTTCTCTCTCTCCTTTGTTTGATAGAATGGTATTTCTAATTTCTTTTATCTATTCTTATATTATTATAATTTGTTTTCTTTTTATATTTTTCTTACTTTACTTAGAGCTGGAGTGACACAGCTGTGGTTTGGCAGGTAGGCTACAGCAGTACTCTGGCTGAAGGGGATTAAGAGACCTTTCTACCTTTGGCCCTAGGAAAAAAGTTTTGGCCCAATTACATTGCAGAATTTTTCTATTTCATTTTCATCCCTACTTATTTTTTCCTTCTAGTTTTTGTTTTTGCTTTCTTTCTTCTCTTCATATTTTTGGTCCCACCTGGGCTATTAAGGAGTGTCTGATTTTGAGGAACCCACCCAGCCCAACTCCTCAAAATCCATGAGTTACAGGTGTGGCCTTAGCCCATACTGATCAAAACCATTTCTTCCATCACTCTCATCCTCTGTTCCTGACTTCCTTCTCTCCTGCTCTTCAAGTTTTTTTTCTGTTACTCTCTCTTACCAGTTTTGTCTTTTATTTTTCTTTTATTCTTTCCTTCTTTTACTATCTTTCTTTCTTTTCCTCTTGTTTCTCCCTGCTTGCTCTTTATCTACCTTCTCCTCTTGGCCTCATACCAAGAGGCCTCTTAATCACCTAAACTCTGAGACAAGATAATTTGAAACAAAGGAGGAAGTGAGAAGGAAAAAGAAGCACAAAGAGGTGAACAAGAAGAAAGCACACATGAGGAGGAACCAACAGAAAAATTCAGGTACCATGAAAAACCAAAATAGAGCAACTCCTCTAAGAACCACAAGGCAGCTTTTACAGAAGACTCCACCTATAAAAAAAATTACTGGATTTGACAGACAAGGAATTTAAAATGTGAATGATTAAGACAATAAAGGAAATGGCTGAGAAAATGGAAAGACAGAACCAAAAGTCAGATGAGAATACAGAAAGGATATAGTAGAGATAAGGGAAATGGAGGATACAATCAGGGATTGTAAAGGTACAGTAGAAAGTAACAAAAATAGATTAGACCATGGAGAAGAAAGAACATCAGAGCTAGAGGATAAAGTGTTCAAATTCACCCAGGTAGTTACAGAGGCAGAAAGGAAGAGAAAGAAAGCAAAGCAGGCACTTAGAGAACTCCAAGACTCCATCAAGAGTTCAAACATTCAAATAATTGGAATCCCTGAAGGAGAAGAAGACTGTCCCAAAGACATGAAAGCCCTACTGGTAACTATTATAAATGAAAACTTCCCAAGTTTTACTATAGATCCCAACACACTACTTTCAAATGGATATCAAACCCTGGACCATCTCAACTCCAACAAAGCATCTCCAAGACACATTGTAATGAACCTGTCCAAAGTCAAGATTAAGGAGAAAATTTTGCAAGCAGCTAGGAGTAACTGCCAACTGACGTACAGGGGCACACCCATTATGATGACACCAGGCTTTTCTACTGAAACTTTCCAAGCCAGACAAGCATGGTCATCCACCTTCAACATCCTTAAACAAAATAATTTTCAGCCCAGAATTCTTTATCCTGCTAAAGTAAGCATCAAAATTGATGGAGAAATCAAACTTTTTGTGGATAAACAAGGACTGAGGAAATTCACCACTACAAGACCAGCTCTACAGGAAATATTTAGACTTATTCTAAATGCTAGACACCATAATGGACCATCACCAAACACCTAGAAGCCAAAGGTCAAAACTTAGCTTCCACAATGGCACAAAGGATAAAACTAAACAACAGACTTTCACATAACAAGATGAATAAAATTCTACCACACTTATCAATATTTTCAATAAACGTCAATGAACTGAATTCCCCACTAAAGAGGCACAGGCTAAATGACTGGATAAAAAGGCACAAGCCATCCATGCTGCCTCCAGGAGACACACCTAGCCTTGAAGGACAAATCAAGACTCATAGTTAAGGGATGGAAAAAGTATTTCAAGCAAATGGAAATCAGAAGAAAGGACAGTTGCAATCTTACTCTCAGATATGAGCAAATTCAAAGCAACTATAATTTAAAAAGACAAAGATGGACACTTCATACTGGTGAAAGGAACAATACAACAATTAGACATTTCAATTTTAAATATTTATGCACCTAACTAAAATGCTCCCAAATTTATGAAACAGACATTCATGGGTCTGAGCAATATGATATCCCATAACACCATAATAGCCAGGGACTTTGACACCTCTCTGGCAGAACTGAACAGATCCTCTAAACAGAAACTAAACAAATTGGTTCAATGCCTGAAGCTCAGTGGTTCAGGTGCTAGCCATATACACTGAGGCAGGTGGTTTGAACCCATCCCAGGCCTGCTAAACAACGACAACTGCAACAAAAAATAGCTGGGCATTGTGGCGGGTGCCTATAGTCCCAGCTACTTGGGAAGCTAAGGCAAGAGAACTGCTTATGCCCAAGAGTTTGAGGTTGCTGTGAGCTGTGATGCCATGGCACTCTACCAATGGCAACATAGTTAAACTCTGTCTCAAAAAAAAAAAAAAAAAAAGAAAGAAACTAAACAAAGATACAAAAGACTTAAATGTGACCCTAGAACAAATGGGATTAATAGACATATGCAGAACACACCATCCCAAAGCAAAAGTATATACCTTTTTCTTTTCAGCTCATGGCAAGAAAAATAGATCACATCCTAGGATACAAATAAACCTCAGTAAAATTAAAGGAATAGAAATTATATCTTGTTTCTTCTCAGACCACAAGGCAATAAAGGTAGGACTCAACTCCAACAAAAATGTGCATTCTCCACACAAAGACATGAAAATTAAATAACCTTATGCTGAATGAAAGTTGGATTCAGGAAGAGATAAAAGAGGTAATTGTTAAATTCCTCAAACATAACAATAATGAAGACACAAGTTACCAAAACATGTGGGACTGTTAAACATAAAAGAAAAAATTTTTTTTCTGTTTTTATGTTAAATTTGTCAAACATAAAAACAATGAAGATACAAGATATCAAAACAGAAAAAGCAGTCCTGAGAGAAAAACTTATTGCACTAGATGCCTACATTTGAAAAAAAGAAAGTGAGCCCATCAACATACTCACAAAGCAACTTAGGGAATTGGAAAAAGAAGAACAATCTAACCCTAAACCCAACAGAAGTAAAGAAATAACCAAAATTACATCAGAGATTAATGAAATTAAAAATAAAAAAATTCAAGAAAATTAACAAACAAGTTACTTTTTTGAAAAAATAAATAAAATTGATAAACCTTTGGCGACATTAATTAGAAACAGAAAAGTAAAATCTCTAATAATCTCAATCATAAATGATAAAGGGAAAAAAAGCCACAGAGACACAAGAGATTATACTATAAGAAACTCTACACCCAGTAATTTGACAATGTGGAGGAAATGGACCCATACTTGGAATAACACCCTCTCCCTAGACTTAATCAAGAACAAACCAATTTCAAGCACTGAGAACAAAGAAACAATTAAAAATCTCCCAACTCCCCCTCCCCCAAAAAATGCCCTGGTCCAGATGGCTTCACAACAAAAGTCTATCAAACATTCAAAGAAGAGCTTATACCCATACTACAGAAACTATTCCGAACATATGAGAAGCAAGGAATCTTTCCCAACACATTCTATAAAGCAAACATCACCCGAATACTAAAACCAGGAAAAGACCCAACTAAAAAGGAGAACTTCAGACCAATTTCACTAACAAATATAGATGCAAAAATTCTCAGTAAGATCCTAGCCAACAGATTACAGCTTCTCATTAAAAAAGTCATCCATCACAATCAAAGAGGTTTCATCCCAGGGATGCAAGGCTGGTTTAACCTATGCAAGTCCATAAATGTAATTCACCATATCAACAGAAGCAAAAACAAAGACCATGTGATCCTCTCAATAGATGCAGAAAAAACTAATAAAATTCAAAATCCTTTTCTAATTAGAACCCTGAAGAATACATGTACATTTCTTAAACTGGTCAAAGCCATCTGCAACAAATCTACACCTAATATTATACTGGAGTAAAACTCAAAGCTTTTCCACTCAGAACTGGAACAAAACAAGTTTGTCCTCTATCACCAGTACTGATTAACATAGTGATGTAAATTCTAACTAATACAATCAGTCAAGAGAAGGTAATAAAGGGCATCCAAATGAGGGCACAGAAAGTTAAAATCTCCCTACTTGCTGACAATATTATTTTATATTTTGAGAGCCCCAAAGACTCAACCACCAGGCTCCTGGGAGTGATCAAAAAATACAGTAACATCTCAGGATATACAATAAATGTCTATAAATCAGTAGCTTTTGTATATGCCAATTACAGCCAAGATAAGAAGCTAATCAAAGACACAGTTCCCTTCACAGAAGCTTCAAAGAAAATAAAATACCTAGGAATATACCTAAAAAAAGAGGTGAAGGTCCTCTATAAAGAAAATTATGAAACCCTAAGTTATATACTTATTCACTTATCCTAGGGAGGTTCTGAAATTTGTGAAATAAATGCGAATTCTTAGCCAGGCATTGTGGCGGACACTTACTCGGGAGGCTGAAGCAAGAGAATCATCTAAGCCCAGGAGTTAGAGGTTGCTGTGAGCTGCGTGACACCACAGCACTCTACCCAGGGCAATAAAGGGAAACTCTGTCTCTAAAAAAAGAAATGTAAACTCTTCAGCTTGAAAGAAAACTATGAAGCCCAAAGAAAAGAACTAGCAGAAGATATTAACAAATGGAAGAACACACTATGCTCATGGCTGGGAAGAATCAACATTGTTAAAAATCTATACTTCCCAAAGCAATCTATAGAGTCAATGAAATCCCCATTAAAATACCAACATCATACTTTCAAGATTTGGAAAAAATAATTCTTCATTTTGCATGGAACCAGAAAAAACTCCATATAGCTCAGGCAATTCTTAGTAATAAAAACAAGGCTGGGGGCACTAGCCTATCAGACTTTAAAAGCTGTACTGCAAGGCCATAGTGATCAAAACACCCTGGTACTGGTGCAAAAATAGAGACATAGGCATCTGGAACCAAATAGAAAACCATGACATGAAACAAATATCTTACAGCCACATGATCTTTGATACACCACACAAGAACATACACTGTAAGAAAGAATCCCTACCCAATAAATGGTGCTGGGAGAACTGGATCATGACATGTAAAAGACTGAAACGGAACCCGTACCTTTCTCCACTCACTAAAATTGATTCAAGATAGATGAAAGATCTAAATCTAAGGCACAAAATAATAAAAATCCTCAAAGAAAGTGTGGGGAAAACACTTGAAGGTGTCAGCCTAGGGAAAGACTTTATAATGACGACTCCAGTGGCAATTGCAACAACAAAAAAATAAACAAATGAGACTTAAATAAACTGAATAACTTCTGTACAGTTAAGGAAACAATAACACAGCAAACAGACAACCATCAGAATGGGAAAAGATATTTACATATTATCAATTAGACAAAAGCTTGATAACTACAACCTATAGAGAACTCAAATTAAACAACAAAAAAAAGCTAACAATCCCTTATATCAACGGGCAAGAGAGTTGAATAGAATCTTCTCTTAAGAAGACAGATGAATGGCTAAAAACATATGAAAAAATGCTCGCCACTAATTATCAGAGAAATGCACTCCCAGATATAACCTAAAGAGAATGGCCCATATCCCAAAGTCTCAAAGCTGCAGATGCTGGCATAGAGGTGAAGAAAAGAGAACACTTTTATATTGCTGGTGGGACTGCAAACTAATATAACTTTTTTGGAAGAAAGTATGAAGAATCCTCAAAGAATTCAAACTAGACCTCCCATTTGATTTTGCAGTCTCATTACTAGGGCTCTACCCAGAAAAAAAAAAAATCATTTTATGATAAGGACATTTGCACTAGACAGTTTTGTTTGTTTAAGAGCCTCAAATTGTTGCCCTTGGTAGAGCAATGTGGTGTCACAGCTCATAGCAACCTCCAATTTCTAGGCTTAAGCGATTCTCTTGCCTTAGTATCCCAAGTTGCCAGAACTATAGGTGCCTGCCACAACACCTGGCCATTTTTTGATTGCAGTTGTCATTGTTGTTTGGCAGGACCAGGCCAGATTTAAACCCGCCAACTCTGATGAATATGGCTGGCGCCTTAACCTCTTGAGCCACAGGCGCCGAGCCGTCGCTAGACTGTTTATTGCAGCTCAATTTACAATCACCAAATTGTAGAAACAGCTTAAATGCCACCAACCCAGGAATGGTTTAAAAAGCTGTAATAGGGCGGCACCTGAGGCTCAAAGGAGTAGGGTGCTGGCCCCATATGCCAGAGGTGGCGGGTTCAAACCCAGCCCTGGCCAAAAACTACAAAAATAAAAATAAATAAATAAGCTGTAATATATGCATACCATCGAATACTATTCAGCCACTAAAAAAAATGGAGACTGTACACCTTTTGTATTAACCTGGATGGAGTGGAAACACATTCTTCTTAGTAAAGCATCACAAGAATGGAGAACAATCCAATGTATTCAATTGTGATATGAAGACAAACTGATGCTAGTTCATGGGGGGGAGGGAGGAACGGGGGAGTGGAAGGAGTGGGTGGGGGCTCATGGTGTATGACACACCTCTTGGGGGCCAGACACAATTATAAGAGGGACTTTATCTAACAAATGCAAGCAGTGTAATCTGATTCTTTGTACTCTCAATGATTCCCCAACAATAAAAAATAAATAAATAAAATCTCTACAATAAAAATTAAGAAACTTGTTAATAAAAAAGTATAATGATAAGCAAAATGTGCATAACCTAGGGATTACATTTCAGGTCTCTCTTAAATATATGAAAGAACAAATGGAACAGCAGAGATGTAGAGTCTATCCAATTATTCAAATATTTTATTAGGTTTCCAATTAAGCCTTGTTTTGTTTCTAAAATCTTCTGTGGTAGCATCTTTCTTAAGTAATAATGGGTTTAGATCATTAACCTCTGGGGTCAGTATTATGACTGGTAAATATAAAATTGATATTAGCAAAAAAGAATCATTTCCTTGAAGGGACAGAAAACTATTAGTCCAAACATGCTCACTAATAATTAATTCCTAGAGTAATTTGCACCCATTTTTCTTAAAACACATAATTATCAAGTTATCAGGAATTATATTTTTAAAACTTTGTGCTTTTCAGATAGAAAACGGTGATCTTGTTTTGAGGCCAACTGAACTGAATTCTACTTCTACATAGAATGCAAGAGTAAACACAATTTCACAAATATAATTTGTCACGTAAGCTTACATATCAAAATACCATATATTGAAGATCCTAGGCTCAGAGATCACAAGAGATGGCTGCAACCAAAAAAGTGGCCAGGTGTTTTGGCAGGCGCCTATGGTCCCGGCTACTTGGGAGGCGGAGGCAGGAGACTCGCTTGAGCCCAGAAATTGGAGGTTGCTGTGAGCTGTGATGCCACAGCACTCTATCCAGGGTGACAGCTTGAGGCTCTGCCTCAAAAAAAAAAAAAAAAACAAATAAACCAAATATAGGTTGCTTAATTCCAATAGGCACATAAACCCATTATATATGTATATTATCTAACATTTTTTGAGATGTCAGAATTTTATAGGCACACTGCCAAAAGAAACCATAGGCTTGGCACCTATAGTACCATGGTAATGGCGCTAGTCACATGCACTGAGGCTGGCGGGGCCAGCTAAACAACAATGACAACTGCAACAAAAAAATAGCCAGGCATCATGGCAGGCGCCTATAGTCCCACCTACTTGGGATGCTGAGGCAAGAGAATCACTGAAGGCCAAGAGTTTGAGGTTGCTGTGAGCTGTGATACCACAGCCCTCTACTGAGGGCGACATAGTGAGACTCTGTCTCAGAGAAAAAGAAAATATAAGTCTCAAAATACAATAGAGTTTACTACTCTGAAAAAGTAGCTTGCTAGAGTATGTAAATGTTGATATTATCCTGTAACAACTCTATGATTCAACACAAGGAGCAACAGAAATCTCAAAGGATGTTAGCCACTGGGGACTTTTGAGGAATGCAAATACTACTTTAATTTTGATAACTTGCTGAGAGTATTCAATATCACAACTTGGAAGAAATAAACACAAAACCAAACAGCCAAAAAGATTAAAACAGATTAGTAAAGGAATCAGAAAAAGGAGCACTATGTCATTTTGAAAGCAAAAAGAATCATATTCAGAAGAAGAATTAACTGATAAACTACATTAGGAAGGCAAACAAAGAAAGAGAGAAATTTTTAAATCCACGAGGTAAGAACCAAAATACTCCTATATTTAGTTGTGTATTCTAATATTTGGCTGCTCTCTAAGAAAGTAAGCAACTAATCCCTGGTTAGGTTGTCCTACAAAAAGTACTAAGGGAGTGAAACAATGTAAAAGTTGGGGGATTATCAGTGGAAGTTTAAAACTTTAGGTAGTGTATGTTATAGCTTAAGGCATGTAGATAAGAGGCAGGTTCTGCAGTCAAACTTCAGACAGGCATACCATACACTACAGATCACTAGATAAACATGATCTTTCTCAAGTTACTTACCACTTGTGCCCCAGTTTTCTACTGTGTAATGATAATAGTACCCACCTAGAGGAATGTTGATAGTATGAATGGAGATTGTATACATACGTACATACATATGTACGTTATTTAGAACAGTGTCTAACACATAGAAAGCCTTATATCATTATCATTATATTCATTATTGTAAGGCAATAGGGGAAATATGCTAAGATACAAATGCCAAAATGTGACCACAGTGAACAGAGATAAAGCATGAGGTAAAATGAAAGGTCATTGTTTTATCTTTATCATCACAGAAATCTACCTCCTCTCACCCCCAGGACCTTCCTAAGTGTGGTCACTCATTTTATGCTATTCTTCTACATCTCTATCTTAAAGAATAATTCCTCATCAAATTGTTATGGACCATTTATTAGTCCAAACAAACTATTTATTAGCACACTGCATAACAGCTCACCTCCACTCCTGCCTACCTTGTCATTTTATGGGCTTCACCTTTTTTCTCTTTCCTTCAATTCACTCTCATCTTTTTCTATCTTTTTTTTTTTTTTGAGACAGAGCCTCAAGCTGTCACCCTGGATAGAGTGCTGTGGCATCACAGCTCACAGCAACCTCCAATTTCTGGGCTCAAGCGAGTCTCCTGCCTCTGCCTCCCAAGTAGCTGGAATTACAGGCACCTACCACAATGCCCGGCCATTTTTTTTTGGTTGCAGCCCCGTCACTGTT
>CAUYON010100792.1:0-12868 GCA_963573935.1 Arctocebus calabarensis | reverse complement strand
AGTGGTAAATAAAATTAGTAAAATGCAAATAAAGATAGTACCATGCATACCAAATGTAAAAGGGCATATCAGAGATCTCTATATGACATGTAAGTCTGTGAAATTTAAGACTAAGTAAAATTATGGGAAACCTGATTCTCTGCTGTGTCTTTTATTTTATAAATGAGGAAAATTGTACTCGGGAAGATTATTGTCTGCTTTAGGTCGCGACCCAGGTTAACTGTAAAAGTTGAAACAGTCTGAAGGCTTAGACATACAGAGTGTTTCCACAGACATAGAAGAATTTAAGTTCTTTTACTTTTTTCCTTTTAACCTACTTGGGGGAAGAAAACTTTCAGTTACCTTAATCATGAATTTCTTTAGATTAATTTAGTGAATTCTCAGGGTGAAGAGAAAGTGGGAAAGATAAAATCCGTCATCATGAGACCTTTTAAGAAGGTGCGTGGTGGCAACTATTTGTTCTTCATGCAGAAGTCAGCACCTTCCCTGCCTCAAGTGGCTTTTAAACCCACACGTGTCGCTTTACGCACAGAAGAATCAGCTGCTTCTTCTAAATGGTCTTCTTACATCATTGATCAATATTTAATCTAGAGGCCAGGCTGGGGACCACATAAGGAAAGTAAGGACGAGTTGAACCCTTCTTTCTCTTCTGCTTCTCCAGCCTCATTCCGATTCAGTCTTTGTCTTGCATTATTCTCAACAACAAAAGAAAATGGTCCAGGAAAACCAGACTCCTGCCTAAGTTGAGTCTCTCATCATGGTCGACTCAGGAACAAAGGAACGCCACTATTCCTCCAGAGAAGCAACCACCAGGATGAAGATAGGTGATCAATGGTTTGACAGGTGGGTGGATATTGATAGGGATTGCCTCACATAATTATATAAGCTGAAAAGTGCTCTGTCTGCAAGCTGGAGGGCCAGGAAAGCTTGTGATGTCCTGAGAAGCAGAGTGGAGTATTGATGATCTGAAGCTACATTCAAAGGCAAAAGCGTAAAATGAAGCTTATCCATGTTCAACAGTGGGAGATGACAGACTGACTCTTTGTTCTATGCATGCCTTCCACAGACGGGAAGCTGGACGGCTGGCATTGGTGAGGTGATGTTCTTTACTCAGTCATTTAATTTAAATGCTCAACTCCTGGGTAGATACCTTGTAATGGGATTGCTGGATCAAATGGAAAGCCCACTTTTAGTTCTCAGACATGTACCACAAGGAAATTTACACTAGAATGTTCATTGCAGCTCAAGTCACAATGGCCAAGACATAGAAGCAACCAAGTGCCCCTTGACTCACGAACGGATTAGCAAACTTTGGTACACCATGGCGTACTATTCCGCCATAAGTTGGGAACCTTATATCTTTTATGTTACCTAGATGGAGTAGAAACATATTTTTCTTAGTAAAGTATCTCAAAATGTGGGGGGATAAGTATCCAACGTACTCAACACTAATATGAAACCAATATATAAACAACTACATGTCCACACGAATGATAAAACACCATATAATATAGTGAGAGGGAGAGGAGAGAGGGGCAATTGCAAGAAAATGAATAGATTTGTGGGGATCTCACCTAATGTGCAGAATGGGAAAGTTTTCTGCCCAGGCCCCGGGTGAAGGGTTCAACTGCAGCTTGAACTTCATGTTCGAAATGAAAGCAATGTGACCTGGACTTTTGAGCTCTCATAGTAATCTGAAATTTTAAAAATATAAATAAGATAAATCATTGCTTATCTCTTCTGGACCTCCCCTCACAGAAATAGAAGTAATATTCAGTGAAGCTGACAATCGCTTCTCACACATGCGTGAATCCTTCTCAGTGGGCAAACTTATTTTCTGCCCAGCCCAAGGAGAATATGGAGATGCATGTCCTTCAATGCACAGTTCTCTCCCAGTGAAGTGTTTGCATAAACACCACTTTCTCCAAAGGATTATGTTTCAGCTGCCGCTCAGCAAGACAGGGTCATTCAGTCATTCCCCACAGATGAAAGGGACAGGGTCGCCATTGCACTGTTTGTCCCACATTCCCTGGGACCCTGGGAGCAGCAGCTGTGATCTCTCCCCCTCCATGCAAAGGAGGTGGCTGAGGCCATAAAGACAGCTGTCTCCTAATATCACATTTAACACGCTAACCTAATTGCTCAAACTCAACGATCAATTGGATACATGATACTGTGGTTTGAGAGTAAGGTACTTCCTACTGATTTGACAACACTTGACATTTTTAAATCTCTTTAAATAACAACCTGTAAATGTAGAAGTGGAAGTGTATATTACTAAGCCTAGGAGAATCTCACATTTCAAGTAATTTAGGGAGGTGGAGTTGCTAAGAGTCATTTAAAAATGCAGGAGATTTATTTACAGAAGAAACTCCAGGGAGCTCATTGTCAATTTGGGGGACTGACTTTTAAAGACATTGGTTTTTTTGTTGTTTTGGGGTTTTTTTTTAGGCAAATCTTTATAATTTAATACCCATCTATATGAGAAAAAAACTCAGAAATACAACAAGAGATTTCACAAAGGGACTTCTAGTAGCCAAAGAAAATTAAAATGTGATTGATTTTTAAAAGGGGGAAGTAAAAGTGAATTTGAATTCTGTTTTATAGTAAGATATCAAATTTACACTTAAAAAACTCAGAGTCCAGGGCAGCACCTGTGGCTCAAAGCAGTAGGGCGCTGGCCCCGTGTGCTGGAGGTGGTGGGTTCAAAACCAGCCCTAGCCAAAACTGCAAAAAAAAAAAAAAAACTCAGAGTCCACTCTAGCTGTTCTGAAAGCGATCATTAACGATCTCTCTTTCACAAAAGCTAAAATCTTTCCCTTCCTCGTTTGATTTTTTTGCAATGATTTTCAAGGGTGACGTCACACTTTCTCAAATTCTCTCTTCCTTTGGCTTCTACAATATTTACTTCTAGGCATGTTCCTACTATTGTTTTTAAAATAAACTTTAATAGAAAAGTGTCAATTTACATAAAAATTAGGTAAAGAGTGCATTTAGTTTTTTTTGTTTGTTTGTTTTGTTTTGTTTGCAGTTTTGGACCGGGGCCGGGTTTGAACCTGCCGCCTCTGGTATATGGGGCCAGCGCTCTCCTCCTTGAGCCACAGGTGCCACCCCCTTTAGACATATCTACCCCATCTCTAGTGTCCATCATTATTAGCATCTTCGGTTAATGTAGAACATTTGTTGTAATGAATGAGCCAGTCTCTGTATATTATTCTGTATTAAAGATCACACCTTACTCAGAGTTTTTTTTATTTTTTTTATTTTTACATGTCACATTTTTTGCTGTTTTAGTACCTGCATTTGTCAGAATGCTGTTGAGTGGGAAAATTTGTCAGATTTTGGGATGGCCACGTCAAGTTTGAAGGGTGTTTTGTAGAATGTCCTTTGCTGCAAATTGTCTGCTGCTTTGCTGAAGATTGGTGTGGGTATATGGGTTTCGGGGAGGGAGACCCCAGAGGTGAAGAGTCATTTCATCACCTCACACTAAGGGCGCATGGATGGATGGATGGATGGATGGATGGATGGACAGACAGATAAATAGATAGAAGAGATGGATGGGTGGGTGGATGGATGGATGGATGGACAGACAGATAAATAGATAGATAGAAGAGATGGATGGGTGGGTGGGTGGGTGGGTGGATGGATGGATGGACAGATAGATAGATCGATAGATAGATGCTAGATATGGGTATATGGGTCAGCTGACTAAGGAAATGTCATCTTTCTCCACTAAAACGGCATCTTCTTCTCTGTTTTCTATGTTGTACTCTTTGCAAGAAATCACACTGCACATCTCTCATGTCAGGGATCAGAATTATGCTCTACCTCTTTGAAGATAGGAGTGTTTACCTAAATTATTTGGAATTTTCTGAAAAGGACGTATGTTTCCTCTCTCCCATCAACTCATTTCCCCCTCCTTATTTATTTAGATCATTGTGGGCATATAACTATTTATTTAATCCTTTCTATGGTAACACAATCACACTTTGTTTTGTGGTCCAAACTTGCATTTTAGCCACTGACAGCTGGTTCAGTTGACCAATGTGGTCCTTTGAAATACCCATGTTACTGTGGTCTCCGTATTTGGGGTACGTCTTCACTTTCTGTCATGGTAAGAAGTTTCTGGCCCATCTTGTATATTTGCTGACCCAGGTGCAGAATCTGCTATTACATTATGGGACTTTCTTACCATCTACATTGCCCGTGTAGAGGTCTTCCACTAACCCATAGTGCTGTCCCTTGGTCATTTACAGACTGGATGATTTGAAGATGTTTACTCATTTTCCCTACTTGCTTACTCTGATAATGTGAATCTCAGGCCCCACGTGAGACATCCGAGATTCGCACTTGTCAACTGTGCCCAAGTGATTGATGCAGCCAGAAGGCCACCAAGACTCCCATTCCAAAGTGCAGTTCTATTATTTCATTCTTATTTAAATCCCTTCATTCACCATATAAAATCAACCTATTAACTATCTTTACTTATCATCTACCTATCTCTCATCTATGGTCCTACCTACCTGTCTATCTATATCATTTTTCTATTTATTATCCATCTTTGCCTATTATCATGATCTGTCTATCCTGTATAATCTATTACTATCTATCCATCCGTCCATGTATCTACGTATCTTTCCATCCAGCCAGTCAACATGTCTAGCATCTATCTATCTATCCACCCACCCATCTATCTATCTGTCTATCCATCCATCCACCCACCCACCACCCACCCATCCATCATCTCTTCTATCTATCTATCCAACCACCCATCCATCCATCCATCCATCCACCCACCCACCCACCCATCCATCCATCCACCCATCCACCCATCCATCCATCTCTTCTATCTATCTATTTATCCGTCTGTCTATCCATCCATCCATCCACCCACCCATCCATCTCTTCTATCTATCTATTCATCTGTCTGTCTATCCATCCATCCATCCACCCACCCTCCCACCCACCCATCCATCCATCTCTTCTATCTATCTATCTATCCATCCATCCATCCATCCATCCACCCACCCACCCACCCCCCCACCCACCCATCCATCCATCTCTTCTATCTATTTATCTGTCTGTCTATCCATCCATCCACCCACCCACCCATCCATCTCTTCTATCTATCTATCTATCTATCTATCTATCTATCTATCTATCTATCCAGCTAGCTAGCTAGCTAGCTAGCTATCCATCCATCCAACTATCTACCCATCTCATTTATTTATCTATTTATTCATCTATCAATCATCTGTCTAGACTATCTATCCATCTATCATCTATCTATCCATCCATCCATGTATGTATGTATCTATCAATTATCTATCTATCCATCTGTCTATTCATCTATGTATGTATCTGTCAATCATCTATCTATCTGTATATCCACCTATATTTTCTGTCTATCCATCCATCTATCTATCTATCTATCTATCTATCTATCTATCTATCTATCTATCATCTCTATTAAACTACCTATCAATCATTTATCTGTCATCTATTGATTCTATCTACCTTATTATACTTGAAAACAAGCAAATAACATAAAAACACAGGTTCATGTGGTGTGATGTGCACTGCCAAATTTTAAGAGTTGGAAGAGCAGTGAAATTCAGAATAATTCTAAGTCTCTTTTCCTGGAATAAGTTTTCCCTCATCCTTAATGCCACCTGCCACTGTATCACCATCTACTGATAACTCCATCAGACCTTTTTCTACACAATCTACTAAAAAACAGTTACATATTTTCAAAGGTGCTTTTTCACCCATTCTTGCAATTCATTTTTATTGTCTGGTTTGGATTCTGTAACAGAGTTACACCAGCCATACAGAATGTGCCAGGTTCTGGTCTTATTTAGGATTTTGAACAATGAAACTCTTCAATATTTGTTACCATTTGCCATCAACAAATTTGTTTACTTTCTGAAAAATTTTAACTTTGAATTCAATTCTCTTAAAAAGCATTGAGATGGTTTACATGATGTTTTATTGAATTTTGATACAATGTATGTTCCTGTATATGTATAATGGTCATATACATATATATTGATACATGAATAGATGTAGTTGCTTTGTATTGTTTATAATGTTGATTATTAATATTTTAATCTTTTTAGTCTTATGTACCTGACTTCATCTTTCTCTCTCTTTCTCCCCCCCTTCTTTTTTTTTTTCACTTTTTAATTTTCTTTTCATTAAATCATAACTGCGTACATGAATGCATTTATGGGGTACAATGTGCTGACAGAATTTCAGAAATATTTTTCAAACCTTACAAAGAATTAATTCACATTCTTCTTAATAACCTTATTCATAAGCCTAAATTTTATGTCACACAATTTTGATTTTAATTTCTCCCTTTATTCTACCATCTGGTGGGTACTTAGCACATCTATTTTAACTGACTTTCTAATATGATTATTTTAGGCTCTACTTTTCCACTAATGGTTCAACTCTCCACTTTTGATATACGTGTGAACTGATTCCAATATTTTGATTTAACAACAAGAATGCAATATGGTAATGTTTATATAATGATCTCATGTATATATGTCTATAGAGATAATTCTCCAAAATTAAATTTCTTGGTCCAGTGAAAAAGTAAATTACTGTCTATTTAGTTATTGCTAAACCACGGATGAAAACACAAATTTATATAAGACCAGGAAGGTTATTTCTAAAGTGCATACAAAGTGTTTTTCCCCTCGTAGAAAACTCAATAGTTATAAACTTGATTATTGAAAAAAACAAATCATTGGCCTGTTTTACGCTTACTTTTCATATATCTGCAATTGAGCACCACTTTATTATTTAAGAAACCTTTGTATTTCCTTGATAATTCTGTTTATATATATGTTTTTTTTTTGAGACAGAGTCTCACTATGTCACACTCAGTAGAGTATTGTGGTGTCACAGCTCACCGCAACCTCAAACTCTTGGGCTTCAGCAATTCTTTTGACTCAGCCTCCCAAGTAGCTGGGACTACAGGTGCCCACCACAATACCCAGCTATTTTTTTGATGCAGTCTCATTGTTGTTTAGCTGGCCCTGGATGGAATTGAACTTGCCACCCTCAGTGTATGTGGCCACTGTGCAATGGGCACCTAGCCTTAGTCACTAGTTTTGATTTGTTGGCCTTTGTAAAGCTAGTCACAAGTGCATCATGTATTTTTGTTTTATTGCTATTTTAATAGGAACAGGAGTCAAAGGCTAGACGTGGTTAGATGCGTTCATGTCTGGAGATGGGCAGACACACACACAAACATCTACATACTGAGTCCATGCAGGAGGGTAGCAAATAAAAAGAAATTTCCCAGATTTCTGGTACTCCCATTCCGAGGGCTTTTGGAATAATTAAAGACAGCCATGTCCCTAAAAAGTGCAACTCATGACTGGTTCGAACTGATCTGTCTGTATTGCTGGCTTCCTACAAGAGAGCAGAGATTTGTATTGAATTCTACACACACACACACATACACACACACACTCACACAGTTCATCTTTATTACTCATTTAGACAAAATATGGTTGTAAAATACATGGATACAATAATCAAAGAATGTTAACTGTCCTGAAGGAAAAAACCAGTCAATAGAAGCAGATCTAGAGATGAGGCAAATTTTGAAAGAGTTTAAAATAAGTGTTTCACATACAGTCTGGTACTGCAGAACAACATTTTGGTAAAAAATAGACCACATAAGCAAGGGTGACCCCACAGGATTATGGCACTGCTGAAAAATTGCTATCTACCCAGTGACATCCTAATTCTATGTGGGTCTAAGCTAAGGTGTGATAGTTTCTTATGAGAAATGGAGACGAAAAGACAGAAGAATAAATTAAATAAAGCAAAATATTTGAATCAACTCATGTGTATCAACTGTGGCTAGCTGATCCATTAGTAGAAAAATTATAGTCTAACATGATCATATTGTAAAGTTAGTTAAAATTAGGCCAGGCACAGCGGCTGATGCCTATAGTCCTGAACTCTGGAAGGCCATGTCAAGGCAGGTGGATTGCTTAAGCCCATGAGTTTGAGACCAGCCTGAGAAAGAGTGAGACCTTGTCTCTAATAAAAATGAAAAAACTAAGGTAAGAGGATTGCTTGAGCTCAAGAGTTTGAGGTTGCTGTGAGCTGTGATACCATAGCATTCTACATAGGGCAACAGAGTAAAACTCTGTTTTAAAAAAAAGGAAGAAAGTTAGTTAAAACTGATATGCTAAGTACCCACCAGATAGTATAATAAAGGAGAAAATGAAAATCAAAATTCTATGGCATAAAATTTGGGCATGCAAATTAGGTTATTAACAAGAACGTGAATTAATTTCAGAACTTATCCCTACATTTAGGCCATAGTGGACCAAAATAAAAATTCAACAGAAAGAGAATACAATGAGTGAAAATGAGGGCATTCAGGAGAAGTATGGATGCTTTAAAAAGCATATCAGAACTGAATAGAAACAAATAAAAAAAATAAATTATCTGAGATCAGGTCACAGAAAAATATCACAGCAGAACAAAATAGCATAATCAATGAATTCAAAAACTATCTAAAAAGAATGCCATTCCAATTGAAGCATAAATTAAAAATATATATACAGAAATGTTTAAAAAGTGTCTATGGTTTGTGAAACAGTAACAGATAACACAGTAAATATAATTAGAGACAGGGAAGCAGCAGGAACCCCAAATGCGTCCATGCCCCATGAGCTAAATAAATTCAGATGAACAAACCAAAAACACAGCTGGGCACACCAAAATCCAGCTGTTTAAAACAAAACAAAAAAAACCTTAAAATCCTCTTACTGGCCAACAGGAAGAAGGATCAATAGTTTCGTATTAGAAATGGAAACCAGGGGTGAGAGAGGTAAAAGACCAACTTTAGCATGCTCAAAATAGTCAAAGCTAATAAGCTAGAGTTTGATGGTGAAATTGCATTCATTAATAAAGTGAGACAGAGCTACGTTCACATAGACGAGGAATTTGTCTGCTGACCCCACTGGAGAATGTTGACCAGCCAAGGGGAAAGATGGACGTACAATATTTTGCAGGATGGCATAAGAATCACCAGATGTGCAACGTAGGCAGACACACTTTTTAAATAAGCACAGACTTTCCTTTAAACCACAACTAAACCAAATTTATAAGGCAGAGTCTGTAACATCTGTAGAAGTTGATTTCAACCCAAGCACCAACAATGGTTTGAGGGGAATAAAGGGATTTCTATTCTTTATGGCTTCTAATCTTGTGCATCTTAGCAGGGTACTGGGGAAACTTATTAAATGTAGAGTATCAATGTCTTTATATAGTGATCAAGAAAATGCCATGAAGGCTATCTGTAAAAGTACGATGAAAACATTTCTGAATGTATATGAATCACGCCCTATGATTGCACCAATGTACAGATTTATGATTCAATAAAATTATAAAAAAAGAAAAAAAAAGATTTCCTCCACTAATCCTATTAGTAAATAGAATTCAAAAATAGAGAAAAGTGTATTCATTTGAAATTAATTTACTGTTAAAAGAAATACTACTAATGATTGCCCAATATATTTTTGTTTTGTTAATGGTAAATAAAGACGCCTTATAAATTGAGGTGCAACAAGTAAAGATGTAAATTTATACATAAGTTTGTGTATAAATATATATGCAGGGAGGACAATTAGTAAACTAATTTAAATTGCACACGAGCTTTATGTCCACCCTGTAGTTATTTCTCTCCATTTTATTTATGCTAATGCTTTCTATTTTTAGCATAGAAAAGTGAATAAAGCTTAAACTTTAAAGGAAGTTTATATAAACATAGAAAAAAAAGACTCCTTTGCCAATGGTAAGGTTTGACACTGTAGCAAGAAAGGAAACAGAATGACTGAGACATGGAAGACAGTCAGTAAGGGACTATTAATTTACACAGCCTGATCTATAAAATGGAATTTTTGTAAAGTATACATTTGAAAAATTTTAAACAACTTCTTGGAAAATTTTTGCTTTCAATTTTCAATGAATGGGAAGAGGATGCTTAAAAAGAGATAAAGTAGGTTTTGAATTTTAAAGCCTCCATAATTACTTTTTGTTATTTTTTGCTTGTAATTACAATTTTAAAATCTGAATTTGAAAGGTTGTGAAGCTCCTGTTATGCTTTCAGATGTAATTATAGGGGCAGATACCTTATTCTTCTGAGTTTAAGGCATAAAGAAGTAGATAAACCAAGTAAAAGTCATGTTTTAGCAAGAGCAAGAGCAGAAAGAATGTTTCTTTTTTTATTTTTATGGGGGGATGGTTATCACCATTTAAAATATTTAAAATAAAAGTCAGGAAAAGCAAGTTTCAGGTATAGGATCATATCTATTTTCTTAGCAATCCAAAGAATAATAATTTTTTTCTAGAAAGTACTTCATTTTTATATCCTTAAATCCAAAAATATTATATCTTTATGCCTAAAATAACAGGAAAAGGTAAATATAATACTGTATCATTCACCAATTTATATATTAAACACCTAGAACACATGCAGAGCTAAAGGGTAATCTCTTGTGATACAAATAAGTTAATTTAACCCTTTCCCCTTTCAGGCTTCCTTTTCATATGAACCAAAATGCATAAAATGAGGATATTCGTATAATCCTGAGAATTTTTAGCATTCATTGAATTCTTTTTTTTTTTAAATGTTTATAGCAACTTTATTGTAATAGGCCAAATGCTCATCAACAGGTAAACAGATACAAAATTATGGTATATCCATGCAATGGAATACTACTTCGTAATAAAAAAGAATGAATTCTTGACGTGCACAACAACCTAGTCAATTGATATGCATAACAACCCAAACATTGATAACAAAATGGACCAATCTTGTTAAAAGTCATATACTAGAACACAATATGGCAATGAATTGGACAAAGTATTATTATAGGCAACAAGGTGGATAAATTCATCAACATAATATTGAGTCCTCTAAAAAAGCAGACAAAAATTGTATGTATTCTAGATTTTTTCTTATTAAGTCCTATATGCATAGATCCTGAATACATTTATACATTTGTGAGATTCAATGTGTTGATTACTTGTACAAATTGGAATGCTTACATCCTACTAATTAACATAGCTTTCACTTTATTTACTTAATTACAGTGTGTTCAATACTTGATAATTGCCAAGTCTTGGAAGAACCCCAAGTGCCCATTGACTAATGAATGGATTAATAAATTACAGTATATGTATAGCATGGAATAACATGTAGCATTAAAAAAAGATGGAGACTTTACCTCTTTATGTTTACGTGGATGGAGCTAGAAAATATTCTTCTTAGTAAAGAATCACAGGAATGAAAAAAAAATCCAATGTACTCAGTGCTACTATAAAACCAATTTATAATCACTCACACTTTCATATGAGAGAAGAATCACAACTATAACCCAGGATGAAAGAGGGAAGGGTCGAGGGAAAGGAAAGAAGAGGGGTGGTTCAATAGAGGGAGGGTTAATGGTGGGAACACATCTATGGAGCATATTGCAAGAGTACAAGTCAGTAATTGAATTCTTGGAATGAGAGCTGATGAATAGAATGTTGTAGGATTAATAGTGACTTGAAATTAGCAGAGGGAACCTTTCATTTCTGTAGCCCTTTTCACAGCATCCTTCACATCCTTATTTCTCAGACTGTAGATCAATGGGTTTAACATGGGAATCACTAGCGTATAGAATACAGAAACCACCTTCTCTTGTTCTGCAGAATACTGGGAGGTTGGCTGAATGTAACTAAAGCTTAAGGTGCCATAAAATATGGTCACAGCAGTCAGGTGAGAGGCACAGGTGGAGAAGGCTTTCTGTCTACCCACTGCAGAGTGGATCTTTAGAATAGCAAACACAATGAAGATGTAGGAAATGATCACGATCAAGAAGGTACCCATGGCAATGACTCCAGAAAAGGTTAAAAGCAACAACTCATTCATGGAGGTATCAGAACATGACAGCTTTAGCAGGGAGGGAATATCACAGAAGAAGTGGCTGACGATGTTCAGCCCACAGAAGGAAAGTCTCCCCAAGCTTATTGTATGTATTAATGAGTTAATTATTCCACATGTCCATGATCCAGTGACCAGTCCCACACACTTTCTCTTAGACATAGCTACAGTGTACAGCAAGGGAGTTGCGATGGCCACGTAACGATCGAATGCCATCACAGACAGCAAGAAGCCTTCTGTGGTAACAAACACCCCAAAACACAAATGTTGCACTATGCAAGCAGTGAAAGAGATGGTTCCCTTCACAGCCAGGAGGTTCACCAGCATTTGGGGTGCAATTGCAGATGAATAGCAGGCATCTACCAGTGAAAGGCAACCTAGGAAAAAGTACATGGGGGTGTGGAGTTTGGGGGTGATACGGATTAAACAGATCATGCCCAGGTTCCCTATCAAGGTAATGGCATAAATCACCAAGAATAACATAAAAAGCACAACTTTCAGTTCAGCACGATCTGTCAATCCCAGAAGAATAAACTCAGTAACAATTGTGAAATTCTCTTTAGCCATTTGTTCGTTTCTTTTCAAAAAAATCTGTTGAGAAGAACATGTTCCAGCTCCACCCATGTAAACACAAAAGAGGTGAAGTCTCCATCTTTCTTTAAGGCTGCATAGTATTCCATGGTATACATGTACCACAATTTATTAATCCATTCGTGGGTTGATGGGCATTTGGGCTTCTTCCACGACTTAGCAATTATGAACTGGGCTGCAATAAACATTCGGGTACATATATCTTTATTATGATGTGATTTTTGGTCTTTAGGATATATACCCAATAAAGGAATTATAGGATCGAATGGCAGATCTATTTTTAGATCTCTAAGTATTCTCCAAATATCTTTC
>CAUYON010100790.1:0-38898 GCA_963573935.1 Arctocebus calabarensis | reverse complement strand
ATCAATGTCTTTATATAGTGATCAAGAAAATGCCATGAAGGCTATATGTAACAGTACGATAAAAATATTTCTGAATGTATATGAAGCACATTGTGCCCTATGATTGCACCAATGTACACAATTATGATTCAATAAAATTATTAAAAAAATGGGGTAAGAGCGAGGAAGGAATACAGGACTCAGTTTGGGTTAAGGAGCTTTTATGAAAGTAAATCCTTTCTTCTGTCATTTTATGTAAAAATGAAGACAAATTGCTTAGGTCTGCCAAGCCTAAGAACCAAAGCTAGCACACTGCCAATGGCACCAGGTCCCCAATGCCATCTTGCAGTCTCAATGGCATCATGGGTTGGTGTGGCAAACCTGTAATCCTCTATCTCTGGGTAATCAAACATGTTTATTATCCTAACACTACTAGTCAAGCTTTCTGTCACTTCTGTATTAAAATATATAATAAAAACAAAAGCAAAAAATAGAGCCCCAACTGATATATGTTGCCTATTGCCTTGCAAAAAGGTTGTATCAGTTTTCATTCTCCCTAGAAGTGTTGCTTTCTGACTGGCATGGCTGGTTCTCCACTCTTTCCCCAATTGTAAGTATGCAATGAAGTTTCTCTGTGTGGTTGGAAAGCGCTTCATCAGGAAACCTTCTCACCCAATTGCAAAATTGGATCTGCTGTTTGGTTCATCTCTGAAGTAATACCAAGGAAAGACTGCCCTCAGTGTCCACTGGCTGCCGGCTTCTGTAGGCAGTGGGAGTAATTGCTGTTATCCAAGTTTATTTAAAAGATATTTAGTCAGCACCCTCTTTTGGCCCAGCGTGGGAGTATAAACCTTGGGGAACACAAACGCAATATGATATGGCACTGACTCAGAGGGCTGCAATCTTTGCTTAGACATACAATTCAGGGATCTGATAGGGACCTGATATTCAAGATTAATCCTTGGCCAAAGCAATGGAGGCCTGCGAAAGCTGGAGCATGAGGTCGCCACTCTGGCTCTGGTGCCATGATGGACATAGCACTGGACAGTTTGCTAGAGGCCTGGGTTTCTGCTCAGCAGTAAAACCTTGAGCAAATCACACAACCAAGCTCATTAGAAACAGATTTTGATATTTCTTCCCATTATAGCCACTAATTCAGGCAAGCTTCAAAATGCTTTCTCTGATCTTCCCACCTTATAGATGAGGAACTAGGCCCCTGTGGGTTAAGGGGTACTGCTCTGCTCTTCCTGAGGCTCAGTCTCATAGCCAACTGAGTGGCTGTTCAAGGGGCTATCCGATCTCAACTCACCACAGGGAACCCTCTCAACGGAGTTGATCCAAAACAACCATAATTAATGACAAGGTAAGAGATTTTTGCCCCAAGTCATGATGGATTTCTCATCTGTCTATATAATAATCATCTTACAAACTGGATTTAACTCAGGTCCTGTTCATGTATAAAAGGAATGCTAGCTATCCACAACTAGAGAGGAGAGCCAATGTCCTGTAGTTTTGTCAAAAGATGAAAATTTGAAGCTCAAGGTAAATAAAGGTTCCTTTCCAGTTACAAACATTTTGCTACATGAACCTCATATTCGTGGAAACTAATAAGATATGAGGGCTGAAGAACTTGGGTTATTCTAATCATTTTTAGAATCATGCATTTTAGTAAGACATAAAAATCTGTAAATGGTTTCTAAGAAGTTAATATCTATCAAGTTAACAAGTCTTTTTCCCTTTATCACAAAGCTTCTAGTCTTCAGAACTAGAAAATTGCTAATACTCAACATGCTTCAACTAGTAGTGGCTGTGATAGAAAACAAGCCAGCAGCCTAGTGACCCTGAGCACCTTTTAAGGCAATATATCATTATAAAGAGAATTTGGAAACTAGAAATATCTAGTTATCATGGAGTCTAATGCTTTCGGTATGGAGAGGATGAAACCAATAACAAAAGAGGTAAAGTGACTTGTATTACTAGTGTTGTGGGAGATAGGATTTGTATGGGGAAAAAAGCTATGAGATAGGGATACAAAAGCAAAGATGTACATGGGGATTGCACGCAGAGCTCCCCTCTCCATAGACAATGGATTCCCACAGATTTCCTCTCTGGTTTTCTGTGCTGATACGACTGGAATGCTCAGCCCTTCTAGACTAGGTAGCATCTGTTCTCAGGTTTAGTAGTCTCCCCAGGGGAATGAAACCATCTTACCTGATGCCCACGCCTTCCTTTTTCTCCCTTAGGGCCTTGGATGTAACTATTTGTTCCAGGATCCCCCTGAGAAAACAAAAGACAATTACCCCAAATGGAAAATAAAGAAAAGAAATTATAGAAAGGATGGTGAAAGAAAAGAAAGAAAACGCAAGGGAGGAAGAGAAAGAAGGAAGGAAGGAAGGAAGGAAGGAAGGAAGGAAGGAAGGAAGGAAGGAAGGAAGGAAGGAAGGAAGGAAGGAAGGAAGGAAGGAAGGAAGGAGAGAAAGAAAAAAAGAAAGAAAGAGAGAGAGAAAGAAGAGGGAGGACAGGAGGGAGGAAAGGAAGAATGGAGAGGAGAGGAGGAGGAGCAGAGAAGAGAGGAAAAGAGAAGAAGAGAGGAAAGGAGAGAGGGAAGGACCAAATAAAAAGAGAGGATAATAAAATGTTGGCTTTAGTCTCTGTGCCCATTTCATTGTCTGCAAAGGAATGTTAAATGACCTGTACTGGATGTTTACTCTGTTATTTCCTAATAAGGAAATGCATTTCTGGGTAGCGAGGGTGCAGTAGGTGGGCGTGCTTTCCTGCCCTGCCGGACCTGCCCCTGGTTACTTTCACCTCCACTCCCCTGAGGCTCAGCTCCGACTGCTGGTTTTAGAGAGACCATGAGTCCCCACCAAACTGCAAGCATTTTGGGGAGGTGCGAGGAGGCAGCAGAAATCAAATCACTAATGAGACAGGCCTGTGTGCAAAGTGACACATTGGAAAAGCTCCAGGTCTTTTTTATAGTCGTGATTTCCCCTAATCTTTACCATGTCCCTGGATTTGAGTGAGCACAAGCACAAAAACTGGACGAAATTTTGTGTATAAATTTTGATGGTTGACTTTTAATATATTTCAATTTAACATGAGTATGCGTATGTGCCCTACTTTTGTGTGTTTCCCCCCCAATTTAAATAGTTTTACTTCTATTCTTTTGCAAAACAGTTTATACAATACAGAGAGGTATAAAAAGTAAAAATAGCTTCTAATCTTACCACCCACTGATAACCCATTTAATACTTTGCTAAATATCTTTCTAGATACTTTTTCTATGGATACCTAAACACAAACCAGTATAAAGAAACATACATATGGGGTGGTGCCTGTGGCTCAACGAGTAGGGCACTGGCCCCACATACCGGAGGTGTTATGTTCAAAACCCAGCCCTGGCCAAAAACTGCAAAGAAAAAAAAAAAAAGAAAGGAAAAGAAACATACATATGTTCTTTCAAAAACCTTCTTTTTAATTTAGAAACATATTCAAATACCCATGGTCATAACTAAGGTCAATATCATATTCCTGGTTTCTTAGAATGGTTTCTTAGAATTTATGATTAGTTATTTTAGATAGATTTTCTTCATTATTATAAAGTACTCTGCAACTTAAATATTTGTGTATACATCTTTGCACACTTTTATGACATCGTCAAAAGATAAATTTCTAGAAGTAGGCTTGTTGATTTCAAGATCATACACATTTGAAATTTGGATGTGTAGTGTTCTTATATTGTCTTTTAGAAAGGGTTATTAGTGAAGATAAGTATTATTAGATGCATCCATGATAGGATTTGTATATGTGTGTGTGTGAGAGAGAGAGAAAGAGAGAAGGGGAGAAGAGAGAATGTTTATGCATTCATTTTCTGCCTTCTCATAGTACGGGAAAAAATGCATATTTCACTATTATATAAGATTCTGCTAGAAGGAAAAGTCATGCTCCATTCAGATGATTATTTGGTAAATTAATTTTTCTTTTACAGTTATACTTAGAAAGTAGAATTGTTGATTATCATTTCTATAAGTTTCTTTGTGATGTGCAGTTATAATTTTGTGATTTCAAAGTATTCTGTGTGGGCTTTGTGACTTTTTGGTGGTTTGTAGGTGGGCCTACGTGTTGGATTTGCGTTGGAGTTTACATCACAAAATAGGTAGATGCTTCGTGACGAATGAAGTTGGAGCCATGGACGGCTCATCCTCATTCAGCCTAAAAATGGTGCCCAGCCTAGACTAGCAACAGGCCGCATATACATGTAGGCTGTGTGTACACGTATGCCATGAGACACAATCAGATAGAGATTACAAAGATCTCAGCCTTTCTGAACACACCTGAAGTCTTATGAACAACAGGCTGGACAAACTGAGAGTGTCATGCGTGTAGGGGGCAGAGGTAGAACAGGAGATATTGCAGCTAAAAATTATGAGAAACTTTGGGTGAGGGTGGGGAAAGTTAGGGACAATAGCAGCTTTTCCCAGAAACTACCATAGCTGGGCTTTTTAGACATTAGCAAAGTAATCAAATCAAGGCAGAACATGTAGTCCCTGTGGCAAAACTAAATCTGAGAGACAAACTAAACAGTTATATAAATTCAACCAGTTCAGTTTTTGCCAATTTCAATGTGTGCGAGAATGTGCATGGCTGCAGGTTTGTACAGATTTCGTTGTTCAGAGGTGGGAACACGTATATGGCACAGCCTGACATACTCACTCCTGAAGCTCAGCCCTTTAGACAGGGAATCCTGGCCAGCCCTCTGGCCGCAAACGTAAGGCATGAGAATTAGCACCATCACCGTTATTTTCTGTTATCTGGGCCTTTCATTAGTATTTATGGAGCCCATAGACTAAACATACACCCTCCATCACTCAATTAGCCAACACTTTACTCTAAAAATAGTTTAATCTTGGCTTTTAATGTGAAAGCAAAGTTTTTTAAATGTTTGCCCCCTCAAAATTGTTTCTCAAGAAATGTTCTGTAAGATAGACTACAGGACTTTAAAAAGTTCATTTTTCCTGAATTGAGAGCCCATGTCCTGTTCTGATGTAACCCTGTCGAGTATTTTGGCTTTCCTCCCTATCTAAATGGTCCTTTTTTGAACTGTATCCCAGAGGGATAATTTTCCTCATCTCTCATTCTGACTTGTTTTCTTATGCAGAAGGGAGGAAGGAGAAAAAAAAAACAAAAAACCAGAAAGTCCTACAGTTTACTGGGCTCCTCATATGTACTGTGCTAATTTGCTAATTACGTATCAAACCATTCAATACCAACTCATATCATCTGGCTCCAGAAAGGCCAAGTTGTCTAAGGTGGTATGTCTAATAATAATGGTGGAGAAGGATGCAAACTTACCCAAGCATGATGCCAAAGCTATGTGCTTTTCTCCTGAGCTGCAAAAGAAAGCATCAGCATTCTCCAGATTCTTTGTTCCTCTTTGGGATCACAGAGGTTACTATCACAGAGAAAATATGGCCAAAAATCTTTGTAGCAACATTAGACATAATTCTTACATTGTCGTAAACTATATTTCTTACTGGCCTCCTTGTGTCCTATTCTATGCTCTGTAGCACCGGAGGTACAGCATTAGGATGTCCAGGTCTGTGTCCTAGAAGAGCTTCTAGAGCTTCTAGTCCATATGGCGTCTATTGGCTGACAATATGCATTAGATAATATGCACCCATAGCCTAACCAGCTGAGATGACTCAAAGGAGGGGAGTCTGTAAATATCAGCTGCTTTTCTATCAACAACAAAAAGATTACAGGCACTACTTTTTCTTCATAGTAACCACTGTTCTGTGAATAGTGTTGTCCTAAAATGTGAAATAGTCTGAATATATGTATAATTAATTCTCAACATATTTCAAGGGAACATTTAAGCTTTCAGTAACTTAAAAAATAGATCAGGGGATATTTTCTTAATTTAAAAATTCTTTTTGCAAGTAACTTGCCCTAATTTGAGTCTTAAGCCAGCCACAATAATGTTGATGATGAGTATGATAGGTAACATTTTATGAGCACTCCTTCCTTGCTAAACTTTGTTAAGCACTTTTATTACCACCTTTAGCCCTCTTGGCAATGCTATAGGTGTGTACCCATCTTCTATACTCTAAGATATGGACTCTAAGACCTGGAAAAGTTAAATGATTCACTGAAGGTTTCAGAGTAAGAAGGTTGAGTTTAGACTTGAACACAGTTCTGTTTAATTCATCTAAATATATGTTCTTCTTTAAACAGAAGAAGCAAATTGTGCTCTTGACTAATAACATCAATCTTCATGCAGTTTCCCTGCCCCAGCACTTCCTTTTCATTCCATCACCAGTAAAGATGGCTGCCTACCCATTCATTCATCCTCTGTGAGCAACTGGGCAATGAAATGTGACGCTTCCCTTTATTGCTGTGTCCCTTCACGCTGGTTTTCTTTTCTTGGTCCTATGGAGACCTGCCTTTTTCTTCCTCAAGCCATGGCCTATTTGACATGAGGTGTGTTCTTCAGTAAGTCAGTGGTTTGTTGCTTCAAAGCGGAAGAATCCCAAAACTCTAATAGAAAGGATTAATTACAAGAATGGGAAAGTTATTATAATCTCAGAATGACTTTTTAAAAATAAAAACTCATTGAAAGCAATTAATTTCTCTTCATGATTTAATTTCTGCCTTGGCAAAGCACAGTTTTAGCTATGTTTATAAAAATGCTGCTACTGACCATGGCTGCTAGAGTTAGTCACTGACAGCTAGATCTTCCACTCTAGAGCCTGGGTTTTGACTACCCAAGAATGAGGAGAATTACTCCTCAAATCTGTTGTCCACCATACAGCATCCCTTCCACTCCACTGTGCTGTCTTTCCTATTAGGATGACAACAACAAAAACAGCGATAATAAGAGCTAATACTTAACAAGAATATATGCAATGAACCTGGCGCACTCTTAAGCATCATACATGTATTAACTCATTTAGTTACATACACACAACCCCCTTTATAATTCTAAGGAATCTGGGAATAAGAACTGCTGATCAGAGCTGTGATAGGGTCCATAAGACTATACAGACTTTCTGTGCCAAACATTGGTCCTCAACAGAGGGAGATTGGGCAATATATGGAGACATTTTTGATTGTCTCAGCTGGGGAGATGCTACTGGTCTTTAGTGGGTAGAGGCAAGAGGTGCTGCAAAATGTTTTGTAGGGCACAGGCTCACCCTCCCTAGCACAGTTATCTAGCCAAAGAGGCCATTGGTGCAGAGGTTGAGAAACACCATTGTCACATGATTTAAATTCTCTTGCCCGGATTGCCTAAATTCAACTGCTTCTGTAACTTACTAGCTATGGATATTGAACAAGTTGCTTAACTTCTTTATGCCTCAGTTTTCTTATCTTTAAAATGGCATGCCCCCTAGGGGAGATAACTTGAACTTTACCTTAGAAATGAAAACGATGTAACCTAAATATCTGTACCCTTGTCTTAATCTAACATAAAATAAAATAAAATGGGAATGAGAGTAGTAATATTATATCATGAAGTTGATGCATGATTAAATTCATATATGTGGAATTCTTTGTTCAGAGTCTAGCGTATAGTAAACACTCCATATGTTAGCTTCTGTTTTTATTATGTGAGCCCTTCTGGCCTTAGGGAGACAAGCTTGACTTCTTTTTAATTCTGACAGAAGTCTTGAAAGGATGCCATCTGAGAGAATGTTTTTCTCTTAATCCTAAAGAGAATTGCTATTTCAGCCCACTAGAAAGTTTAGGAAAAGTTACCTTTGATGTTTCAGTAGAATGTCTCTTTACCATCTTTATTTCGTACACCTTATTTTATAATAGAAAACCTGTGTTCACTGTCCTGACTTGGATATTGTTGCTTTGCTTTTTCATGCCTACCCTCTGAGGCATCAGCTGTTCACCTGTTTCCCCTGCGTCATCACACATGGAGTGTTCTTAGAAAGAAGCCTTTTATGGCTTCATCCAAGTCTACATTCCTTTCCAGGAATAGTGTGTTCTCAGCATGCAGAGAAGGAAACCCATGCTTGCTAAATTGTCAAGCAGAAATATGGGCTTATACCACTGGAATCATCTAGGAACTGAGGCCAAGAAAGTTATCTGACAAGTGAGTGAGTGAGTTAACAATATATTGAGCCTCTGGTCTCCCACTTCCATGTTCTTTGCACTCCCCCCTAGGGAGATCTCAGGTCTTCTGAGTCTCATGTAATTATTTATGCTGTTTTGTGTTAAGAGTCTAGTTGGACATATGGTTATAATTCACGTTGGCTGGACATTTTTGAGAAGGCTCCTAGAAAATGCTACCAGAAGAGAGAGCGCCTCTTGTAAAGGCAAGAAGAAGGTTGACAAGTATGAAGTGATCATAAAATTTCAGGGTTCTGATGGTAGAGAGTAGTCCTGGGCACAGAATGGTGTCTTTTGTGCATTGTCCATGAAGATGAGTTCTCTCTGAGCCCAATGAGTTTGTTGGAATCCTGTGGTTAGCAGGGAGATAGTGAGATTATAAAGATTAAAATTATAAAGATTTTTTTTTCAGAAGAATTTTGCAAAACATTATGCTCCCAAAAGCACAGTTATATATCTATTTAACAGAGTGTAAAGCAACACAGAATACTGAACAGTTTGGCATGTTGAGGATTCTGGTCCTCAGAAAGGGGGAAATAGGTGTTCTAGGAGGTCATAGAAGAACCATCAGATGCCTGGGGAAAATGGTAGAGAAAGGGGAGCTTGGGCTAAAGTGGACATAAGACCCTCACAGGGGACTTGCTAGAAATTCCTTGGAAGTGTTTCTGTAGGCAAGAGCCTATGAATTCTGATTTGTAGTATTACCACCTTGAGGAAATGGATGGCATTTGAGATTTCACAACAATTTGGGTATCTCAACATGATAACAAATATGGCAGCTTTTACACTTCTCTAGTAATCCTTCAAATTGGTATTTCCACCAGACTGCACTGTAGCCTATTACCTTCAAAAGCCTGCAACATGTTGCTAGAAATAATATACTTACAGGACAGCCTGAAACCCTAGAAGAATGGTCTCATCATGGCATTTTAAAAAGTTACCTCAGTATCCCCATTCACAGCAGTCAAAACACACCAATTTTAAATAGCATTCTGTATTTTAGACCACAACTACTATATCCATATTGAAGAAGTTTACATGTAAGTGAGGTCTACAGAAATGTTAGACAAAGTTAACTGCCAAAATTTTAAAAAGCTGGGCCACAAAAGAGTAGGAAGAATTTATTCAAGAGAAATTCAAACTATGCAAATATGGATACATTTTGGAATTCCATCCTCTTAAAATTTGTGTATGTAATGTGTTGACTGTTGGTGTATACCTGGAAATAGACTAGGTAAGTGATGGAAGTGATAGGGAGAGAAGATTGGTGAAGGGATTTAGTATGTCAGTATCTTACTTATCTTATTTAGTATCTCAGTATCTTTAGTATCTTACTGCTAGACAAACCGCTCCAAAACTTAGAAGCTTAAAACATCTATTTAATTATCTCTTATAATTCTATGGGTTGACTGGGTTCAGCTGGATGGTTCTGGCACTCTTACCTGGAATCTCTTATATGGTGAGAGATGGTGGCTTGAGCTGGATCATCCAAGATGTCTCCACTGACTTGTCTCAAGTGGGGCAGGGTTGGCTAGAAGGCTGAGAAATCTTTCTTTTTCTTTCCATATGGTCTTACTATGGTCTACTTCTTTAAATGAATTTCTTAAATCTGAATCTCAAAAGTCTTCTAAAGGCACAGGCCCAGAACTGGCACACTGTCACTTTATTTTATTGGCTAAAACAGGTCATGGAGTCAACACAGATTTAAAAGACAGAAACTACACAAAGCCACAAATACAGGGAGGTGTGGTCCACTGAGGACCATCTTTGGCAACTCACCACCAAAGACAGCCAAGGTAATACTGATGACAAAAAGATAAAGAAAGTGAGCTCTGAGCTTAGGCAGATGAAAAGAGCTAATTCATAAATAGATTAAAGGATGTTGGCTAGCATGTAAACATCAGATAATCCCAGAATACAGGCAGTTATATCCTTATACAATTAGACTTTTGGGTTTTGTTTGTTTGTTTGTTTGTTTTGAATACTGAAATACATAATGGCATGACAAAGAATTGAATGAGGGTAACCTTGGGTTTCTTATCCTGAAAACATACTCCAGGTAAGGATGGCATTATGTTATTATGTGAAAAGAAAAACACAATCTATTTCATTTAGAAGGTAAGATATAGAAGCCAGAGAGAGAGAGAGAAATATTTTAAAGTAAAGTAAAGCCTAAAGAAGAGACTGAGGAAGTTATTACTGAATGGCTTTCATTTTCTTGGGCAGTTAGAAGAATAATTATTTATTCATGGTTGAGAAGAGCAGAGTTAAGTTTGGCATGTTCTGTGGTAAATGGGAATTGGTTCCAAATAAAGGGTCATTGAATGCTGAGAAGCACCAGCCCCTGGTGATGTGGGGTTCAGGAATGTGTAGTGGGGTCCACTGTTGGAGCTGCATTCCTTTCTTCTCTAGAGAAGAGAACAGCAGAGAAACCAGTAATCTGATTAAAATGGGCAAATGATCTGAATAGACATGTCACAAAAGAAAACATACAAATGGACAACAAATACATGAAAAAAATGTTCAACTTCATTATTCATCAGAGAAATGCAAATTGAAACCATAAGGAGGTATCTTCTCACCCCAGTTATGATGACCATCATCAAAAAGAAAAAAAATACAAATTCTTACACACCCTTGGTGGGAATGTAAACTAGTACACTCTCTATGGACAACAGTAAGGACTTTCCTAAGAAACTACAAATTAGAACCATGGTGATCCAGAGATCCTACTACTGGGAATTTACCCAAAAGAAATTAAGCATATCAAAAAGATATCTGCACCCCCATGTTTAATGTTGCACTAACCAGAATAGCCAAGATAGGGAATCAGCTTAGGTGTCCAACAATAGAGGAATGGATAAAGAAAATGTGGTGTCCCATTCAGCTATTAAAAAAAACTACACAATTATCATTTAATAAAAATTTAAAAAAATACTGTCATTTATGGCAAAATGGATGGAACTGGAGGCAAAATGACTAGCACGATGGTCATACTGATTTAGTTCAATGACCTGTATCCTCGTAAAGTGAGAAAAACATTTAGACACAGAGACACACAGGAAGAAGCCCATGGGATGATGGAGGCAGAGATTGGACCAGTGAAGCTACTAGCCGAGGAATACCCAGGACTGCCAGCATCCACCAGAAACTAAGAGAGAGGCATGGAGCAGATTCTCCTTCAAAGTTCACGGAATGAACCAACTCTGCCAGCATCTATGTTTCAAAATTCTCACTTTGGGGACAGTGAAAACATTACTTTGGTTGGCTTTAAGCAGGTACCAACACAGGTCCACTTGTGATCATTTGATAATCATCACTACAGCTAAGCATGGAGAATGGATTTTAGGGAAACAGGAGTGTTAGTAGGGAGACAAGTCAGGAGGCTTTTGCACTGGTCCAGGCAAGAAATGGCAGTGACTGAGACTAGGGGGTTAGTGACAGAAATGATGACAAGTACTGGAACCCAGACCCATTTTGAAGCCAGAGTTGGTAGCGTTTGCTGGGGAGCTGGAGCAGAAGGTTCTTGGTGGGTCCCTGGGTGGGCGCTGGATAGCATATGCTGAGTTGGGAGACTTGGGAAAAAGCAGATCTAGGGAAGCTCAAGAGTTCTCAAGTCTGAACTTTTCATCAGATTGGCCATGGAAATGTCAATTCACAGAGTCCTGTCAAGCTTAATTTCTCAGCTAGCCCAGCGGGCATCTAGGAGTCCAAAAACCTCAGCAGACTCACAACAGGAGTCACCTTGTGAAACATTCTGTCTGAAAATGAGATCTAGAGAGACAGAGGACAATCTCAGCACACTCTGTGAACTCCTAGATTCAGCCCAGGCCTAAGTCCATCCACCTCTTTAAGTTTTCATTAAGTCCCCCTTTTTTTTGCTTATGCTGACTTAGCTGGGTTTCTGTCACTTGTCTCCAAAAGAACCTTAAGTGCAGTAAGAGTTAGTAAACAGTAAAATAGAGCTGATGACATTGCAAGGCGTTTTGTACATTGATAAAGTTTTTTAAAAATAAAGTTTATAGTCTAGTTCCACCTGTTTCCAAGTAGAGAAAAAAAGGATTTGAGGTCACTGTAAGAGGGGATGACATTAAAAGATCTTTTCTTAAGCAGAATTTTAAAAAATCTCATCTACTTCTTTATAAAAATGGAGACCAAGGTTGAGTTGTTCCTCTGCTCTGCCTCTTTACCCAAGCTCTCTCCCTGGGACATGACATAGCTTCTTCCTCTTATGGGGTACCATGGAAGCAGTGGCTGTCCTGGGGTGACTGCCTCTCTGTAAAGCCAATCCTCTCATCAACTGCAGTCCTCCCAGGCTTCAGAGTTAAGGCTCCTCTGTCGACAGCTGGCTTGTGCTTCAGACCCTAGATCCTGCAAGGCACAACATCCTTGAGGCTCGCAACCTTTCTCCCCATAGGAAGAACGGTGTGGCACTTGCTTCTGAGTCGCTGCAGGATAGGAAGAGCAGGGCCAGGTTGGGAGTATTGTTAGCTTAGCCTTATTAATAAAATAGGGTTAATGATTTATTCATGGCCGGCACAATGCGGCTGTGCTCTGGAGGACGGCACAGAACTATTTCATTAGAGATGAGCAGCTGCTGCGGAAGAGATGTGAGCCTTCCCAGAAACAGTCTCGGGCTGCTGCTACGAGGCAGTGAGCAGATTTATCTGACCAAGTCAGAGCTGGGAGGCAATTATTTGTATACTGTGGATGTTGTAGGATAAATGCTGGCGATGGAGGTCCCTGGAAATATGCCCCTTGCTTTCCCATTTCTCATCTAATGAGTGTTTGTTCACCTTCCTGCTTTATCCTCTCCTCCTCGGTACCTGGAAGATGCCTGAGTTTGTAATTCAAGATGTGTCATCTGGGGAATATCAGTATAATACACATCTGAACGTGATCCCCATCAAAGAGAGTTCATCCCTGGAAGCAGAAGAGAGAAATCGTATTTGGGCTTTTCTTGTGCTAGGCTACATGTCTGCTACTTTTTAAAGATTAAATCATTTAAAATCATATATCTTCTTTCCCAAATGGACTGCAGAATTTTTATAAATGGAAAGGAGGTTTAATATACTACAGAATCCTGATAAATAACTGGGCGAGATGATTTTTTTTAAATGCCCATTACTGTCCCCCTCATTAAGGACGGGATAGATGTCTTGTTAGTTCATCTGCTTGTCGGATGGTCGGTTGGTTTATGTGGTTCAGAGGGCAAGTTGAGTCAGGATTTGACAATCTTCAGAAAAACAAAACAAGAGAAATCACTTCCCAGCAAACCAAACCAGACTTGGCCAGAATGGACAAAAATCAGATTTATTTGCTGCCACATTGCTGTTTTTGCTCTATTGTCCCTATCTGAGGTGGCCTAGCCTCCCCAGTGACTTTAGGAGATTTAGAGCAAATGTCAGAGAGGAGAGCTGGGTCCCCCCGCCCCCTCTGCTTTGGTGCCTGACTAGAGGGATGAACTCAAGGCCACAGGAGACACTGAAGAAAATCTCACTGTTGGTGTATATGCATCCCACGGCAAGGTTTCCTCAGGGACTTCCTCCCCTCTGCTCAGCTTCATCGAGAAGAGATCAACTGTTTCAAAGCACTTCCACCTTTACTAATTTTTAATGCCTCTGCCAGACTGAAACTTGCCCACTGGAAAAAAAAAAAAGAAATCCATGCTCATTGAAACAGCCAAAAATAAAAGTGACCTTCCAACAGCAGCGCACTTAACTTCCTCCAGGTCTACCAGCAGGAGCAGAGGAGTAAGCATTAAAAATGGCTTGGGGAAATGATCACACTAGAAATCAGAAACTGCTTCAAATATAATTCTCAAAATTCAGAATCTCCTTACAGGAGAATCAAAGAGGCGATCAGCCTGATCCTTCCCTGCAACTTCTCCAGCTCCCGGCCTGGCCCTGCCCATGCCTTTCCTTGGTTCTTTTGTTCCGTTTGGCCTCAAAGCCACCCACCAAGTCTATGGGGGATCTAGGAATGTAACCCTAGAATTCGTTTTCCCAGGCCATCAGGAGATAACACCGCCTATCAGCCAAAAAATAAAGCTTCCTGACTGCAGTTGCAGAAATTACAGCTAATTATATGCTCCATGCTTCCTGCAAAAGATATATATTTTAAGCTGCTGGGCTGACTTTCTCCCTTGGCTGTATTTAAAGGTTAGTTTCTGACCTGCTTCTTGGTTTAATGGAAGAGTTTAAATATTACAAATCATTACTTGATTCTAATGAATTATATCTCCCCTGGCACCTCACAAAATCCTTATCGTGCCAGAGGAAATAGTTGGAAGAAACAGGGAGTCTTCACGATAATAAACAGAATAACATGCCATAGGGTTGTAGGTTTCAGGATCCCCGGCTTCTTGGGTGGTTGAAAGCTTTTGGCCTCACACTCAGCCGAGCACCTGAGGCATGTGGCTGAGCAGCGTGAACTCCCACTCCCCCGCCTTGCACAATTGTTCACTCAGCTTAATTGTCAGCTCCTGCTAAGAGCATGTAACATCTCATTTTCCCAGAGATTGTGGAAGTGTTGAGCTTTGCTCGTGGCCAAGTTGGGTAACTGAATATGCATCATTTCCTTCCTTGGTGCGCAAATGCTGGGATTGTCTAAACCTATAGCGGCTTTTTATTGAATTCCAGTTTCTGATTCTAGTGATGCTCTGGACCCAACAGTTTCTCTTTGTGCATAATTGTACGGGTAGATAGTCTCATCCAAGTCCGCCTATTTACCTTCAGAGACAAACCATATTAAATGGAAAAAAGTACCCAAAGCAGACGTATGCAACAACAAAAGTTATATTTTAATTTTCCATTTAAGCATCTGACTCTCTATTTGGAAGTGGTCAATATCTACCCGGTGGGCGGTCATTTGTCCTGTTTACTAATGGTCTAAAGTGAACTTCTCCTGCGAGAAGTTGGAAGAAAAGAGCACAGGCCAGGCCCTCTGCCCCCTCAGGAGCTGCAGAGAAGAAATTCGTCTCCTGATTCCAGTTAAGTGCAGCAAAGCCAGACGGGAGAGCTCTACCAGCCTTGACAGCTAAACTGTGAATTTCCATGTCTGTAGTTGTGTGACTAGATGCCCACAGGGAAAGTGAAGAACACAACCAAGGGTACAGATTGTTTGTGGTACTAAATGGCAGGCTTATTTGGAAACGAGGTGAGTAACCATGGGAGTATCAGTGACACAGCACGTTTCTTGGGACACTGAATTTTCTTGCAAGATGTCTAAGTGATGACCAATAGGACTTCAGAAATCTGTAATTATTTTTACAAAGGAAAAGCCTTTGAATGTATGAAGTTAAGCTGCTGAGGTGATATAACTGGAAAGTCTATCTTATTTCACGCCCTATTCAAAAATCTTGTACTGCTCTGTACAGATAATTCTACCCATTAGAAATTACTTTTTTTCTCAAGAGATTCTTTACTAACTCTCAAAAGTCCCAGGGAGAGGTAATTCTCCTTAGGAAGGGGAAATGCACCAGATTTTGTTTTTCTAAGATGATGAGTAGGGCAAGGGTCTTGGTGGAACAGGCTTAGTATCTACGTGTTGCAGAGAGGAGACAGCAAATAGGGGCTGAAACGCTCCAAAGCAAGGCTGGTCATCTTCGCAGGAGAAGTTCACTTTAGACCATTAGTAAACAGTACAAATGACCGCCCACCGGGTAGATATTGACCTCTTCCAAACAGAGAGTCAGATGCTTAAATGGAAAATTAAAATTTTGTATTGGCTTGTTTTTCTGGAACACTACACTGGTAACCTTAAAATTGAGAGCCTTTTATTTTGAAGAATTCCATTTCTGAGAGAGAGAGAACCAAAATGGAAAAAATATGTATGTCAACAAGGCCTTTGGAGACACTTTCTCTGAGGAAAGTTAAGTAAAATTAAAACTCTAGGGAGGATAGAGTTGAGGGTACACACAAATGAGAACAAAAGCTAATTTACAAAGAGGGTCATATCTAAAAGGGTGGATGAATTAAACTTCTTTGTGTGTGTCCCGAGGAGAGGAGAGGAGAGGGGATTAGGGAGCCTTCAGCTGATTTTTCTTTGAGGAAAAGCAAAATGTCTCACCACATTCCAATTTACTTTAAAAGGAAATTCGTCTGATGGGTGTTTCCACATCTTCATAGATACTGCAGAAGGAAGGTTTTAACTTAATATCTCTGTCAGCAAGATACTTTATCACACTCAACAGAAATGACAGTCGAAGGAAAAAAAGGATGGGAAACCATTCTGGGGCGAGCAAAGGGTGACAACAGGATGGGAAAATCCAGCTTCACCAAATATTTATTCATGCTTATATAAACCACAATTATCTATCTTAAAAATGCAAAGTCTCTGCTGAAGAAAAGGAGCATTTGGAAATGTGACTTGGAAGTTGGTTGGTGTCAGTTTATTTTGCTGCATTGTTGATTAATGTAATTGAAGTATATATTACAGAAACAGAAAAGGAAATGTGACTTCTTCAGGGACCTATTAATTTCTTAAGCATAAAGTGTTTGAAGGTTCAAAGGCTTTGTTGAAGCTTATTTTAAATTTAAAATTTCCATTGCCAAGGGATTGATTACCATTCTTATATTAGCTTTGTCAAACACCAAGTTGATCTTAGTTCTTTCAAAGTTTTGTGGCACTTGACTGTTTTCAGAGCATTTTTTTTTTTTCAAGAGAAGACTGTCTTAAGTTCTCTCAAGGACAGACTTGCTTTCCTTTTACAAGAACAGCAAGATGAAAATGTCTAAAATCTTAAAAAGAGTAATCCCCACTCTTTCCATCTTTAGGATCTTGAAAGTCATTTCTGGCTGTCAGACACCACACCTCCTCATTCAAACAGTCTCCCATAGTAGTTTGTGCTTGGTTTTCCTTTGACTTTAAAATATCAACATATTTAAGCGTCTGTACATTTGAAGCTTTGTTACCTTGTTTAGGGACTCCTCAGATGTTTGAAGCTTTTCCCATATCTGCACCCCAAATGAGGACACACAGTTCTTTTTATGACTTGCCCCCATCTTCCTCTGATCAGTGTTTAAGCCACGCTCCTCAACAACACCCTTCCAAAGTGAGCCCAGATGTCCCAGGCAGCAGCTTGTATTTGTGCTGTCCCAGTAGTGAACTCATTAGTCCAAGAAGTCAGACAGCAGGATTTCCGGCTCCTTGGAAACCAAGCCAAGAAGAGAACTGTCATTTCACACAAGGGCAAGGATAGAAAGCATGCCATTCGGAAATCAGGGTTAAGATGGCACAAAAGCGTCTGACCCAAGGCTTCGCCCTAGGAAATCGATAATGAGATTGCAGATGCTCTAAGAGCAGGGCAACAGAAAACCTTTTTCTCTTCCACAAAGAAAGGTATTTTCCCTTCGAGTTTTGCTCTTCTCTGTCTTTCTAGTCTTGATGCTGCTGCGCAGTGTGTGAAGTGTGAAGTCGGGCCCGCAGGTGCCCCTGGCCACCCCACTCTGCCATCAGGGCTGTCTCCATACACACTGGGCATGTGGCTGGGCTGCGGGGCTCAGAGCCTGACAGCTGTCCTCCCTCCTGAAGTGTGAAGTCAGGCCCACGGGGACCCCTGGCCACCCCACCCTGCCATCAGGGCTGTCTCCATACACACTGGGCATGTGGCTGGGCTGCGGGGCTCAGAGCCTGACAGTTGTCCCTCCACCCTGAGAACTGTTTGGCCTTGGCTAACCCAGGGGACATACATTCTCTCATCTGCCTTGGAAGATTTCATTCAAGAAATTCTGTCACTCAACACTGACTTATTTTCAATGTCTTTTCGGTTGGTGCTCAATTTGGGGGATGATGCTCTGAATCCCATTGTAAATATCTTGACAGCGGAGGCCGGCGGGTCTGGGTGAAGGTGACACGACTTTGAAGATACTCTCTTCCCTGGACCCTCTCAGACTGGTATCTTCTAGGTCTGCACACAGTTCCAGATCTTTTTACTTCAGTTTTTGTCTGTACATCCCACCGCCCAGCATAAACACATTCCAAGTGGTGCCTCTAAATCTCCCAGCTCCAAAGAAAATCTGGACTGAGAATGGCCTTAAAGGGATCTCAACCTCTAGTACAAACACGCACACACATCCCCCCCCATTGTCACAATTCACTGTTTCAGCTGGTGTGTGTGTGTGTGTGAGAGAGAGAGAGATGGGTGCATGTTAGGAACTAGGAAAGGCCCTGGGCTGAAATGCGTGGTGAGTGTTTCCCACCCTGTGAGAGCAGGAGTGGCATCTGGCCACTGTAGCCAAACGCCTGGCAGGTGGGGCCTTCATAAAGGCCACGAATGATGATGATGTGGGCTGGGCAAGAAGGGAGAGTGTGAAATGGAAGCGCAGAACCAGAGGCTGCAGTTTCATCAATGCTAAAATAATCTCCCCAGCAGCCGACTGGTGGAGGGGATGGAGAAACACTTACGGGGCAGGCTTTGCTGTCACGGTCAGGCTAACATCCCCTCCTGGGTCTCACATTTCAATCCGCTAAGCACCAGAGAGGAGGCCGAGCAGGCTCTCCCCCCTCAGCCTCAGAGGGGCTGAGTTTTGGCATCGTTTTTCAAACTTTGCAGGCCAGTTCCTCTATACCACGGAGCTTCACTCTCAAAGAGCCTTCTGTGAGGAGCTGCAGGGCTTTCACGGCAGAGAGCAGGCTAGTGGCCTCTACTCTCACTTTTGATTGATCTCAAAGGAGCTGTTAGTTACCAGAGAGAGGGTACATGCCTCGGCAGGGTCAGCAGGGACTTAGCACCCCCCATCACCGCCAGTTCTTCAGTGTTCAACATGTGTGCCATCCTGTCTTCACCCAGTGACGTGCACTGTCCTCGGTGTTCTGGACACACAGGAGTAGGTGGCCCCTGGCAGGAGCACAGAGGTACGCAGCATCATCACCCCCTGAGAGATGATAGAACCGTGCCGCGGAGGTTAAGGAGCTCAGAACCAGGGGCTCCTCCTTTGTTTCCTTAGCTATTCCCTTTGGTAATTCAAAGGCTGGAAGAGACCCTCGTGGTTTTCTCAGCCATTTCTCCTCTCTCCTTCTGGGGCGGCAACACACAAACTGGCCGGGGACCCTCCTCTCTGCCGATCTAGCCAGGGATCGGGTAGAGGCTGGGCTGGAGTGGTTGTGACTGGCCCGGGTCATAGGCCGCTACCGGGGCTGCCGGAGTGCCATGTCCCCAGCAGCTGGGCCGTACCCCTGCTCGGACAGCCTGGCTGGCCTTTCAGTTTCCTCCTAGACCACTGGCTGCTGCTGCTGATGGTGGAAGATGAAAGTACGACAGCAGCAGTAGCAACTTCTCCTTCTGTTCTTACCATGCCAGCAGTTTCACGGCTGTACAGTAGGAGTTAGGAGCCTGAGAATTTAACTCAAACGGACCAATCATTATCGTATTTTACAAATGAGGAAACTGAGGCTTATAGAGTTTGTTACTTGTGGGAGATCACATAGTTTGTAAGTAGAAAAATCATGCCAAAATTTGACCTGTTCCTGTCTTACTCCAGAACCCACATTTGTTTCACTATGGGATACTCCCTACCCATGATCCCAGCAGTTATTGATGATTGGAGCCGTGTATTAGGCGTTTACCACGTGTCAAGAACTGTTCCAAGCAATTTGTCTACATTTGTATCACTGAATGATCTTTATTTATCATTTATAATTATTCTCCATCTCACAGAAGAGAGGAGAAGACCTAGAGAGATTTAACAAGGTGCCCAACATCTCAGGGGAGGAAGTGATAGAATTCAAACTCAGTCCCAGGACTGTCCGGCTCTGCCTGTTTTCTTGACCCCTGTGTATGCTATTTGGATGGGACTGTTTTCTTGACCCCTGTGTATGCTGTTTGCATGTGAGAGGGACCCATGGATTGGAGTCGTACTCAAACCTTGTTTCATCACTGGGCAGAAGTTTTCATCACTGCTTTCTTGGATACAGAAAAACTGAGTGTCAACTTAGAAGCCTAGTTTAGCAGCAGAGGTGAAATGTATATACGCAAGCACAGACCCTCCTATCCTTAAGCCTTTGTGATAAAAAAAAAAAAAAAGGACCTTTTTTGAAGTTAAAATGCACTTTTTCCCTCTGAAGTCAAATGCTCAGTATCTGATTTGGATTGTGATCGCTGATAAATGTGGCACGATTTTTAATTATCTCTGACTTCTGAAGCATACATTCATCAGTGCTGCTGTCTTTATTAAAGATGGGAGATCCTCTAAAGGCTCGTGGTAAAGGGGCCTTTGCAAACTTTCATGTGAGACATAAAGGCACAAAATTAGGGATCATTGGCCTAGACTCAAAAATCGAAAGGAAGTTCTTAGAAGTAGTGTTTCGTTTGTTTGTTTTTAAGCTTCTCCTTAAATAGCTGTCTTGTGGATTTAGTATGTGTGAGAAGGCCATCTTCATTTTAGCTCATGGCCGCTGCACTCAAGACCAGGTAGGCTTGAACATGTGCCCTCTGCTCTCAGAAACTGGGTTCTCAGGGCTGAATGCAGCCAGTGGTGACAGGTATCACAGGATTCCCCTCAAGTGACATATCAGACCCATGGTGCCATAGAGGATTTAGTTCTCACCAATTTGCAGCCAGGGTATTGCTTAACTCTCACTGATTTATGTATCAGTATGATTAGACTTTTGTTAAGCTTCATGTTTTAGATTAAAATAACAAAGCAGTTATTATTCATTAATGCTTAGTGCTTTATGTGTAAAGTATATCTTTTTTTTTTCTTTACAACAACCTTATAAAGTTGGTACTATCATCATCCCCATTTTACAGATGAGGAAACAGGGGCACAGAGAGATTAGGTAACTTGTCTTGGGTCACATAGCCATCAAATGTTGGTCTCATGATTTAAACCCAGATCAATGTGATTCTGAAGACTATTCTATTAATAATTTTAAAATACAGTAGGAATACAGGTTAAGTTTTCATTTGCCTTTCATATCTTATTTATACCCTAGGGCAACACTATGATGAATGTAGGTAGTATTGTTCTCAGGAAACTGAGGCTCAAATAGACTCATTCACTCATTATTAATAGATGTTTTTGAGTGCTAATGGAATGCCTGGCACAGGACTGACCCTGGTAATATACTTGCATCCAAGCAGAAGACCATGTAGGTTAGAAGCCTGGAAAATGAAGTCTGACATGCCTGGATTTGAGTCTTGCTTCCATAACTTTACTCATTTGCTTGTTCATTTATCCAACACATACGTATTGGGTGCCTGTTATGTTCCACGCGTGTGTGTTAGTTACTGGGCCAACTGGGGTATTCTGAGTAAGCTTTTTAACTTCCCTATGCTTCAAGCGCACAGTTGTCAGATGAAGATAGTGATATCTGCCCCACAGTTAGGGTGAGGTTAATTGTGATAAGGGATAAGAAAATCAGATTTCATTGGTATTAAAAAGAAAAATGGAAATAGCATAGGCCCAGAATCAGAGAAACCTTAACATCTCCATATAGCTATTCCAACAGTGTTCAAGGGTTCCCTTTTCTCTGCACATTAGGGCGAACTGACTAACCAGAGTCTCTCTCTCTTCCTCCTCCTCTACTTCCCCCCACCTCCCACCTAGTCTTATTGGCCCTCTCTTGGCTGAGAAGAGTGGGACCCCCATATTAGACAGCGTGTCATCCCTTCCTGACAGCCTTCATGCTATTATGTGGGTCTGCCAAATCTATTCTGTTAATGACCGTGTTGCAGAATTAAAACACTCATTCCAACCATAGCTTGAATAATTTCAATATATGTTTAATTTAGGATTTGACTGCTGGAAGGAAACCCCAAGATCTTTTTGTTACAGTTCAAACATGCTCAGCCTCAGTAACAGATGCACCCAAACATGTAATGGCTCTGCCTAATGGCAGTTTAATTTTTGCTCACGTAACAGTCCAAGCAGGTTCTAGATTGGCTCATTTTCAGTGACACACAGTCAATGGAGACACAGACTGAGGGAAGAGGCTCTGTGGTCTTCAAAAGCAGCTTCCAGCGTTCCCCAGGGGCTGCCAGTGAGAGAACTGGAAGACAAAATAGCGTGGAGCAGTGCTAATGGGGATTTCTGGGGGCCATTCCTGGGGGTTGTACACCTTCCTTTTGCTCCTATTTTGATGGAAAGAGTGTGGACATACGGCCTCAGAGATTCTGGGAAATGTGGGTGATCTATGCAGCCCATGAAAAGGAAAATGGGTTTTAGTTTACAATTCTCAGTCATTACAAGAGTTCTCAAGGTCATGTCCATCTCTTGAGGAATAACTCTAAGTCACCCAGTCAGTCAACTTTCTCTCTTGAAGTTTTTCTAGGGAAGGAAAGGTCTTTGTGATTCTCCACCAATTTGTTTTGATGATTAAATGATGGTAAAAACAAATCTGATAAAGCAGGCACAGAGCCACTGATAGACCGAGAGCTGGCACATCATATCTTTACATCAACTTTAATTTTAGAGTTTTTTATCAAGTTGGAAAATAAGTTGTCTTGTGTTATTAATATTCCTAAGGGTATACTGTTGAAAGAATATTAAGAAAAAATTACATTGCTGTTGAAGACAGAAAATTTGTATTTTTTTTGTTTCTAAGATTGTATTCATGGTAAACATATTAGCATGAAGATATAGGAAAATAATTTTATATTGATTTATCAGACTATGTCTAAACACAAGACCAAAATTTTTTTAAACAGTTTTCCAAAAGTGTTAATTTATGAATGACATTTTAAAATTAAATTATAATCAAGAACAGAAAGATGTTAACTGTGGGTGGTAGGATTATTGAATTTTTTTATTGTACTTTTTTGTATTTTCTCGATTTGCTATGCTTTTTGGAAAAAGAGTGTTGTTTTTAAACAGAAATGAACAAATTGAATTTCACTGGTACTAAAAAGTAACTTGGAAATAGTACAGACCCAGCATCAGAGAAACTTCAGTGCTAAATCTCTGCTGTCCTCGTTGTCGCTTGTATGGATAGCCACTTTTTAACTTCTCCAAACCTCACCCTCCGATTGTCAATTAGTATCTCCACCTGTCTTCTGGAATTGTGTGATGGTTAAATGAGATACTGATGGAATCATTTACTCATTCCATTCCCTTCCCCTACCCTTCCCTCTTATCTTTCCTTCCTTTTTCTCTATTCTTTTTCATCAGTTAGAAAGACAACTTGAGGTGAGGGGTGTGGTGGGCAGGACAGAAAGCTATGTTGAAGTTTCTAAAAGCATTTGGCAAATGATGAATTACAAAGTCCTAAGGGTCTTCCTATGTATCTGGGTGATAGCCTTTATTGAACTCTTTAAACATAAAACAGGGAAGGAGAAAATCAAACAAGAAGAGAGCTCAGGTAGCTGAGATCCAGCAAGAAAACATGTCAAGAGTCTGCAGCATTGTGATTTAAATTTCATCTGCATCTCATTATCTTAATAATCTAAAACAACAGCCCTGTGATGCTTTGCATAGGAGGATGGGAAATAATTTCCTTGGACAGGGTTCCTGGCCTCTCTGTCACAATAGACACTATTTCCAGTGGTTGAGTGTCAAGGGAGTGTTTCACATTCTCCTAGACATTAAACATTCTGGCTCCCTCTGGGGAAGGGAAGGGTTTGGCAACCCACAGTACAGCCTGCGGGAGAGACTTCTCTGGAATCCCAAAGCACCAACAGAAAACATGAGGCAGTGTGTGGAGCCTCCAGAAAGAGTGCTTATCCAAATCTGCATCCTCCCTCCACTCCCCACGGACAAAACTCAGGTCAGCAGCCCGTGGAGGGTTTACTTCACTTCTTTCACCTGGGAAATGTAATGTTATTTAAAAACTCTTATTTTGAAATATTTCAAACTTACAAAGGAGTTACAATAACAGTACAAAAGATCTTAAATACTCTTCACCCAGATTCTTCCAGCATTAATATGTTGTTAGCATACGTGCTTTCCTGTTTCCTCTTTCTCTAATTATATTATGATCATCACCAATACTCTCATCTAACTCTCTGCAAGCAAGTTGCAAATATGAAACCTGTTAAGCCCTAAATACGTCAGTGTGTATGTCCTAAACAGCCAGGGGGCTTTCCTTACATAAGCACAGCACAATCATCATAATCAGGGAATTAACACGGCTGCGCTAGTATCTAATCGTCAGCCCTCCTTCCAATCACGGCTTCCCAATGACAGACTTTAAGGTAAAAGGATCCCACCTGGAATCAGGCATGGCCTTTGGCCTCTTTATTCTCTTTTAATCTTCAACTCTTCCTTTGTCCTTTTTTGTTCCTTTGGTGCTTTTAGGAACTTGACATGTTTGAAAAATAAACGGGCTACTTTGTTTGCCTGACGTTTCCTCCTAACTACTTTAGGTCACCTGTGTTTGGCAGGATCGTGACAGCAGATGCAGGACTCTTCCTCGGTGTGTGATCATGAGGTGGGTTTGTCGTTACACCTTCCTAACCTTGATGTTGTTCTCTTGTAATTAATACGAATCTTACAGGGAGATACTTGTAGACCCAGTAAATACTGTTCTCAAACTTTTACCCACTAGCTTTATCTTTTAAAATAGTTTAGAATTTGACTCTTTGTGTAACTTTTGGCTAAATGTAACAAAGATTTACTATTAGTGAAAAGTCCAGAAAGCCGTAAAGAGGAGGGTGCCCTGAGGCCCAGGGAGGCAGCCCCGGGACAGGGCCTGCTGCCTCAGACCAAGCTTGTTCTCTCTGGTGTCTCGGAAGCTTTCTGTGCCTGCAGAGATTCCTTCCAGTCTCACTGGGAGAGGATCTTTCAGAAGGTCCTCCCTCCCAGCTGGAAGTTGGGACGCGGGGATCCTCCACCAGCCTCCAGAGAATCTCCCTTGCCAGGCTTTCTCCTTCCCTGAGAATTTGATGGTTTGTTCTGGGAGCTTTGCTGCAGAGCTTTTGTTTTTTCCTGCCTGTGGAGCTTTTTATAATGGCTTCTCATTGTTCACCTTGGAAATCGCTGACTTCACTTCTGACAAGGACCTAAACTCTGAGACCATGTCTGAACGGAGAGACTGGAGTGGTGGGGTGCCCTTGGACAGTGGAGGGGACTGGGGTGCTGGGGACCAGCTGGGGCAAAGGGAAGGGCCCCCGCTGTCGGTCTCTTTACTCTCCAAAGGACCCTGTGAAGATGCAAACAGCGTGGGAGATGTTGCGTCATAATGTGACATTACACGGGACCCCTGCTTGCTTGGGAGTCTTCCCTGCACTGTCCCCTGACACTGGGTCCTGCCTCTCCCTCCGACTGCCACTGTGTCTGACACACGGAGTGGAACGCACCCTTGGCTTTTCCTTCCAAACCCTGCTCTTATTTAGAAACAAATGAAGAACAAATAACAAAGAACTTGGCATTCTTTCCTGTCTGCCTCGAGTCCAGTGAGGATCTCAGTATCTGCCATCCTTATAGGAAGGCCAGCGCTGACTGCTGAGCTCAGTCTAGGCGCCGGCAGCCACACTTCATTCCAGAAAAAAACCCATGCTTTCTGCCTTTTTTCCTTATATTTTTTTAAAATGAAAATTGTGATGTGAATTGAAGTACAATAGGTAGTTTTAAAAAATCTTTGTTGATATAGTTCAAAGTATACATACTATTTATCCATTTAAAATGTACAATTTGATGGAATTAGTATATTTGTAGAGTTGTGCAACCAGCCATCACAACAATTAATTGTAGCACATTTTTATCACTCTGGGAGGAAACCTATGCCCGTTAGCAGTGACTCCCAAAGGGGAGTTTTAGAAGTGGCAGACTCTGCGTTTCTTGAGCAGTAGCTGCCCACCTTTTGTCCTCTTCCTGTGTGTAACGATTCAGTTGCCATCTTCTAGCTGAGCTGTCTCTACAGTGGGCTTTGGTGAAGATTTCGTTGATTGATAGCAGCTGTGCAGTTAAGTTTCCTTTTCTAGGGGGCACTAATTTGAACTTCAGCTTAGAACATTGGATTTTGAATTTCTTCTGACTTTAGAGCAGCGCTTCTCAACCTGTGGGTCAAGACCCTTTGGGAGGTCTCCTGTATATCAGATATTTACATTACAATCATAACAGTAGCAAAATTATAGTTATGAAGTAGCAATGAAAATAATTTTATGGATGGGGGTCACCACAACATGAGGAACTGTATTAAAGGGCTGTGGCATTAGGAAGGTTGAGAACCACTGCGTTAGAGAATCATGAATGGGTCATCCTTAGGAAATGACAGGATTATGGGAATCATCTTTGCTAGGATTTCTGGTTTAAGTAATACTTTTACATACACAATGTCTTATTCTCCAAAACAAAACTTAAAAGTAAAAGTAACATAGAAATCATTTATGAAGTGTCTATTCCTTGCCAAACAGTGCTAAGAGCTACTCTTACATGCATTAATTCAGCTACTCCTGCTATGGTCTGAATGTGTCCCCGAAAATTCTTCTGTTGAAACTTAATTGCCAATGGGATGATATAAGGAGGTGGGGCCTTTGGGAGGTGATGAAGTCAAGGCCTACATGGGTGGGATTAATGCTTTTTAAAAGAATGTGAGGGAACAAGTTCATTCCGTCCAGCTCTTCTGCCATGTGGGGAGGCCCCTTCTGCCAGTACGGAGGCCCTCAACAGACACTCAGTGCCAGAGCCTTGATCATGGACTTCTTGGCCTCCAGAGCTGTAAGAAATAAATCCCTGTTGTTTGTAAATCAGCCAGTCTCAGGTATTCTGTTATTGTAGCACAAATGGATAAGACAAATCCTCAACCACCAGATGAGACAGGTATTGTGAAAATTAGCCAGAAGTACAGAGAGGTTAAGTGACAATAAACCCAAGGTCAGATGTGAGTATGTGTGATTTGAGTCTAATCTGGACTCTAAGCACCACCCTAATTGCTTCCAGTGTTCCCATTTTAGAAGCCAGGACTGTCTTTGAGAGATTACACACTGTGAGAGGACCCTAGTTGGACTTAAATATTACACAAGCATTCCAACCCCAAGTCCAAAGTTATATAACCGAACAACATGCCTCCATCAATGACTTAGTTTGGTATCTAGCCAGATACATAGAATTGAGTTCCTCAGCTAAGCCAAAATAATTTTTTAAGAAAGGAAAATATTCCCTACTGAAGGTTCATCAAGCATATTGTTATGATGACATTAGTATTGTGCGGAAAAGCTACCAAGATGTTGCAAGGTTGGCTATGCTTTTGGTGGGCCAGAAATATTTTCGAACCAGTCTCCAAGGTCAATTTCCCCTTCTCTGCTTTCCCCCCCATTTGTGATTCCCCTTGATTTCTTTTTCTCAGCACCTCCTGTCTACAAACGGGGACTGAAGCACATGGCTTTAATAACCAAGGCAGTGATTCATGTACACTTTCATCTAATCAGAAAGAGCAGTGGCAGGCTCAAGAAGCCATTTTGGTTGTATATCATTTTAAAAGAGTTAACACACATGTTCTTTAGAGCGAAAATAATAAAATGTTAAAAGCAAAAGCCAGCGTGGACCTGCCAGCTGCAATGATTGGTTACACCGAAGAGATCCAGGGAATTCTGCAGCCATTTGGGTCTTGTTAAGTTTGCTGAAACAGCACCAACTGTGATCTCTACCATTTTCAACAGTTTAATGACTTTTGGATAAGTCTTATGAGGTAAATGGTTAAATCACCAAATGCTCCGTAAAATAATTATGCAAACAATTTTCTGGCTAATTATCTCACATGAACAGAAGCACACAGCTGCTAAGATATATAATTGCTATTTCATCGGGGCTGCCTATTGTATTTACATAATTCCTTTACTGATCTTGGTGCGGTTTGGTGGGACAGCAGTAACATAATATCTCATGAAATGAGCAAGTCAAAGGCACAGGTCCAGTCCCAGCTGGTAGATGACAACAGTGACTTGCTTTGATTTTTCTTTTCAAGGGAATGGATTAAGGCCTTCAAATCCATGTATGTTTGTTGGACATGTGTATTTAAAATAAGTTGGGCAGGGATAAGTATTTTAATTCCCTTAGACATATTCATGTCACGTCCATATAGACAAGTAAATATCATAATTATGCAGTTTGCAAATTAGCACCCTTATGAAACCAGCACCCAGAGAAAGTAAAGAGCGTTACTAGGACCCTGGAAAACTCTCTTGTCCCTCCTTCCAGTTTTTATTCCCTGCAACAGTAGGTACTGTCCTGACTTTTGTCAGCAGAGATTAATTTTATCTGTTTTTTTTTTTTTCTATTTTTGAATGAAAGCTTACAGTGTGTGCTCTTTTGGGTCTGGCTGCTTCTGTTCACCATGTTCATAAGATTCATCCAGGCTGTAATTTGCTCATTCTCATTGCTATACGGTATCCCATTGCATAAATACACTACAATTTACTTACCATTTTACTAGAGACAGGCGTTTAATAGTTTCCAGTTGGTGATGTTATGAATATAGCTGTGCATACCCCTGGGTGAACTTATGCATATTTTACACTTGGGTCCACACCTGGGAGTGGACTTGCTGAGGTGCAAATATCTTTAGCTTTATTAGACACTACAAAACACTTTTTTTCTGAAAGGTTATGCCAACCAGCATTTCTGTCAGCACTAGAGGAATGTTGGAATAAATGTTTTGAAAAATTCCGACAGATGCATGGTAAGTTTTAAAGGGCAGTGTAGGGTAAGAGGCATCGTGGCTAGTAGGACTACTGGAAAGAAACTCCACAATATGGCCTGGAGAGTAGAAGATAGAGTCACGGAAAGCAGCCTGACAGAATAAGTAGTTGCATGTGAGGTCATTTAGTGGGTAGAACAAGCCTCCTTGGATGCCGGTCACCCTTCCTGTATTCCTGTGTAGCACACAACATGTGTCCTAGAGAATCACCCCGTCTTCAGTCCACACAGATGTGTGCCCAAGGGCTGCCCATCTCTGAAGCAACACTCTGGAGGCTTGGGGATGGCTCCTTATATGGCTACCCTCGCTGGGTATGCAAATTCTTAACATCGTTCTTCAGCTCCTCTAAAATAAAGGTACTTAAATGTTTGTGCCCCCCCCCCAATTTATATAAGTAGTTGAAATCTTAATCCTCCTATGTGATGGCACTAGGAGGTAGAGCCTTTGGCAGGTAACTGGGTCATGAAGGTGGAGTACTCATGAATGGGATTAGAACCCTGATAAAAGAGACACCAGAAAGCTCCGTGGCCCTTCCACTAAGTGAGGACACAGCAAGTAGATGGCCGTCTGCAAACCAGGAAATAGGCCCTTGCGAGAACTCTCCCATACCGACACCTGATCGTAGTCTCCCTCACTGAAAACGGGAGGAAGAAACCTGGGTTGTTTATAAGCCACCCAGACTATGGTACTTTGTTATCACAGCTCACACTGACTATTTAGTCAAAGGGAGATGGAGGATGAAAAGTGAAGAAGAAGCAAGAGAAATCAGAACAGAATGATCACCTGGGCACTTGGGCTTCTTCCATGACTTAGTCAATTATGAATTGGGCTGCAATAAACCAAATAAATTGTGATATATGTACACCATGGAATATTATGCAGCCTTAAAGAAAGATGGAGACTTACCTCTTACAAGTTTACATGGATGGAGCTGGAACATATTCTTCTTAGGAAAGTATCTCAAGAATGGAAGAAAAAGTATCCAATATACTCAGTCTTACTATGAAACCAATTTATAGCCCAAGAAGAAGGGGAAAGAGGAGAAGGGGGGGCGGGGGAAGGATGGGTGGAGAGAGGGTAATTGGTGGGACTACACCTATGGTGCATCTTACAAGGGTACCTGTGAAATTTATAAGGTATAGAATATAAATGTCTTAACACAATAACTAAGAAATTGCCGTGAAGGCTATGTTAACCAGTTTGATGAAAATATTTCAAATTATACATAAAACCAGCACATTGTACCCCATGATTCCTTTAATGTATACAGCTACGATTTAATAAAAAAAAAAAATGAAAACGTGCACTGAATCTAGTTAACTAGTGTATAACACTATGCAGACATGAAAATTTTCTCACTGTTTGGGCTTCCTCAGCTGCGAAAAATGAAGGCAATAATCCTTTAACTCACTAGGTTTACTTGATGATTAAGTAAATTAAAAGGATATACATGGAAATGCTTTTGAAACTTAAAAAAAGCAAACATTAATTATCTTTTTAACAGGGCATTATTACTAATAGTCAAATTGTCACTTTAAAGTATAAATGTACCACTAAAAAGTGACATTTGTTTTGTTTTTCCATTCAAATGATAACATTTGCATTAACAGACTAAGAAATGATACTTCTCAGTAACATTAACAGGAGTATTGGGCAGGATGTCTGTAATCAGGACATTTACCCAGGATCACCCACCATTCATCCCTTCAGCCACTAGCTCTCCATCTAGACTTACATCCATTCATTAATTAATTTAGCAAACATTGATTGAGTACTTTTTCATTTGTTTTAGAGAAATTCTTGAAAGAGATTCTCAACAGGATTGAAAAATGGACTTCAAGTGATCTCTGATCTTCCTAATCTTATATGAGAGTAACGTGGGGGTGACTTCCACTCTCAAATTCTTTGCAGAACTCTCCCAAAGAAAGGTTAGGAAGTATTGCTTTAGGAAATTCCCTACTAAGAATCATAGATGCCACAAGGTAACAGAATACTGTCTTCAAAATGCTTAGGGAAAATACATATTAACTTAGAATAATACAACAAGCTTGGTTATTATTCAATTGTGGGGTGATGTAAAGAGGCATTTTGGTTGAGAGAATTGACCAACTTTAGTTCTGCATCAAAGTAACTCATAATGGAAAGCCATAATGGTTACACATCGAAAAATAAGAAGGGCAAGAAGGAATGATGAATAAAGAAATGTATTAACCCATTTGTAACTTTACCGAAGCACTTTTTTAGAGAAAATAAGTGAGGGGTTGTTTGAATAACAAGAAACTAAAATGTGAGATGACCGTATCATGAACAACAAAAACAGTAGGGACTGAAGTTATAAAGTTCAAGTTCATTGTGTTACTTGGGAGGAAGATAGAAGCAGGTTCACCTTAGTCTTTAAGCCAGGGATGTCCAATCTGTGGCCCACAGGCCACATACAGATTTTTTGAGGCCTGTTTTGCTTGTCCATGGTGTCAGATATCATGAAAATTATACATTGATCTTTTAATTTTTTTTTTTTTGCTCTGCAGTTTTCCTTAGCGTTTGTTATTTAATGTGTGGCCTAAGACAACTCTTCTTCTAATGGGCTGAAGAAAAAAAAAAAGCTTGATACCCCTGCTTTAAGCAAGTATACTTTAAAAAATTTAAGAGTAAAAAAATAAAATAATAAAAAATATAAGAGTAACTCTCAAAGTATAGGGGGGAAATGTGTAATTTCTTTTAAAAAGTACATGAGGGAAAAGATGAAAGAACAGTAGATTGATCTAATAAGGAGCAGGAAAGAGGAAAAAAATAAGAAAAGACATAATAAATAGAAAAAAATGTAGAAGAAGTATAACTACATCTGTAATTTCTGTAAATGTAATCAGATTAAACTAGTGTGTTCAAAACAAAATTTTAGAAAACAAAATCCACATATGTGCTGTTTATGAGATATATTTAAAACATGATGGTGTTTAAAAGTTTAAAGCAATGGGAAAAGACAAAATTTGTAAAGACTGATATATCAAAGGGAAGCAAATTAAGGGGAAAAAGCAGAATATGAGTAAAGATGGTCATGATTTACTCACTGAAGAGCAATTCACAGGGAAGCAATAGCCATGCTACTAACAAAATAGCCTTCTAACTTACTGAATAAATGTGATTAATCTACTTCAATGGAAGAAATTTTTTGCATGTCTCTTTCAGAAACAGATCAAACATTAAAAAGAAGGTGTAGCTGTTTGGACAGCACAATTAATAACCCAGATTAAAGGAAACCTATATAGAAATCTCTATTCCTCAAATAGAGAATTTGCATTATTTTCAAGTACACATAGAAAACACTGAGCACATCCAGACCACAAAAGAAGTCCCAGGAAATACCAGAGAATCAGAAACACAGACCACATTCTTTCTACAATGCAATAATATTAGATACCATAAATAGATTGGTGAAAATCAATGATAAAGAGAAAAGATTCTTAGCACTGCCAAAGGAAAAGGGTGCATTAATTACAAGGGACAATGATTAGAATAACTCCTGACTTCAAAAGCAATAAAAGTCAGAGGACAACAGAATGACATCTTTTATGCCTGTGGCTCAGTGAGTAGGGCACCGGCCCCATATACCGAGTGTGGCTGGTTCAAAACTGGCCCTGGCCGAACTGCAACAAAAAAATAGCCGGGCATTGTGGTGGGCACCTGTAGTCCCAGTTACTTGGGAGGCTGAGACAAGAGAATGGCCTAAGCCCAGGAGCTGGAGGTTGCCGTGAGCCGTGAAGCCATGGCACTCTACCAAGGGTGACAAAGTGAGACTCTGTCTCTAAAAAAACAAACAAACAAAAAACAAACTCATCATCTAGAATTTTATGTCTAGTGAAATATGTTTTAAAAATTAAAGTGAAATAAAGACATTTTCAAACAGATGGTAGCTGAGATATTTGTACCAGCAGAACTGACTACAAAAAAACGAAATATTCTAAATACCTAAAACCTTTTTTTACTTTTTAAAAACTAAAAACGATAGGAGTTCTTCAAAGAAGAAATGAAATCAATTATAAATTCGGATCTACAGGAAAGAAGAAGGAATATTAGAAATGGTAAATACAAGGGTAATTACAAACTACCATATGTCCTTTCATAAAATCTTTTGATAGCAGTTGATTGATGGCAAGCAATTTCTTCTGGAGGAACATAAGAAACAGTAAAACATATGACAATGCAACAAAAAAGGGCTGGAGTATGAATGGAATTGTACTGCTGCAGGTGCTAGGGTTTTGATATGATTTATTTGCCCCCCACAAAGTCTCGTGCTGAAATTTGATACCCAGCATGAGAGGGGGGCCTGGTGGGAGGTGTTTGGGTTATGGGAGTGGATCTCTCTTGTATGGCTTGGTGACATCTTTGTGGTAATGAGTTCTCACTCTTAGTTCCTGTGATGCCTGCTTTCCCTTTGCTACCATCACTGGGAGCTTCTTAAGACCTCACTAGAAGCAGATGCTGGTGCCGTGCTTCTTGTACAGCCCTCAGAACCATACGCCAAATAAACCCCATTTCTTATAAATTACCCAGTCCTGGTTATTCCTTCACAGCAACACAAATGGACTAAGGCAGAAGGTACTTACATTACCCAGGGAGTCGTGCAATATTAATTCAACACAGACAGTGATAGATGGATGTGAATTCCTGGGAAAAGATACAAAGAGGTATAGGTAAAAAAGCCAACAAAGCAGAGAACAGAATGACATACTAAAAATGACTTCATCCAAAAGGAACACCTAAAAATTACTTCACCCAAAGAACAAAACAAGGAAATGAGAGACAGAAGGACAGAAGAGACAGCCTCGTAGTAACTGGATAATAATCTTAAATGTACATGTATATACTAGTTATAATGTATGTACTGCTGAGTTAATTGCAACATCATCCCCCTATTTATTTATGGAAGAGTTTCCTTTCTGCTGCTTTGACATACCTAAGAGTGGTGTGAGGAAGGCGATAGTTTAAATGATGTTTATAAGGTATGTAATTGTATATGCAATGACACTAAATAGTATGTATCTTCCAGGCATGAAACAATATTTGTATCTCAGTTACTAATTGTAGTTTCTTTTTAAACTTGAAAATAACAAATGTTCTTATTTTATAGATGGAATCTCAAATTCATGGACTACATTTAGGGGTCTCCTCTGTAGGTTTCTTTAGTCAAGAGTTATGACTTTAAAAATAAGCTGGTCAACAGTTCAATATATAGTCTGTGTCATGGACTTGATGTCCCCTGTGCTGACGCCATGACATTAGTGTTTCTTTCTCAGAGTTAGGTTACACTTGGTCCACACATTCTTAAAATCCTGGCATTAAAGCAGAGATAGCAATCAGTATGTCATCTTGATGCTTTCCTGCAATAACAGTCACACACATGACAGCACATTGAGTCATCCGCTAGTAAACATTTCCCAAAGTTTATGCTGCAAAGTTTCATTTGCCATGGGGTTGTTTAATTCTGAATACAGAATTAAATGCAAACCATAGGAAGATTCTCATAGATACCCAACAATAGGAATGACAGGAGACATTTAGGAAAGGAAAGGGAGAATTAGCAATCCTTTGAATTCAAAGAAATCACTGTTAGTCATCTCAACCATCAATTTTCATATTTAGTGAACCCACAACTTACCTACACAGGTTGTTAAAGCATAGATTTCTGGTCACATTCCCAGAGATTAGAACTGGTGTTCTAAATTTTTAACAATCTCTCAAGACTGTGATCCAGCTAAACCTCAGACTACACTTTCAGAAACACTTATCAGATTATACATGACCAGTGGCTTCCAGCATCTGCCTGAATTCCTCTATGAACTCACTTCATCATGAAGAAGCCTGTTCCACTTTAGAACGTTCTTCCTTATTCGGAGCCAAATCTGCCCTGCCTCTTGTATGTCAGGCTCTTTCTTCCAACACTACAGGGAATAGGTCAAATATCTCTTCCATTATGACAGCTCTTTATATACAGAGTAATCAGGTCTCCTTAGGAAACTCTTTTCCTTTTCAGGCTAAACACTCCCAGTCACTTGGATGTTTTCTCAAATGGTATGCTATCTAGACGTATCACCTGCACTTTGTGTTTGCTGTGTGTATCTTAAATGCAATATCAAAGCTGAGAACATACTTTAATTTATCCTCATGATCACAAAGTCCAGCAAGAGCCATGACCTCCTCTGGTTTGTCTTCATGGTTTTTAAAATTTCTAATAGGTGGTGTAAGTCTCCCAACTTTATCCTTTTAAAAAGGTGTTTGGGCTCTTCTAGCCTCTTTGAATTTCAGTATAAATGTATAATCAACCCCTCAAGTTGTCCTAAAGGCCTGGTCCCCAACCCCTAGGCTGTAGACTGGTACCAGGTCCCATGGCCTGTTAACTGGGAAGCACAGCAGGAGGTGAGAGGCAGGTGAGCGAGCAAAGCTTCATCTGTATCTACAGCCACTCCTCATCCCTGCATCACCTCCTGAGCTCCACTCCTGTCAGATCAGGGGCAGCATTAGATTCTCATAGGAGCTTGAAGAACCCTACTGTCAGTTGTGCGTGGGAGAGATCTGGGTTGCATGCTTCTTAAGAAAATCGAATGCCTGATGATCTGAGCTAAATGTCAAGCATTTGAATCATCCTGAAGCTATATCCCCTTCCCCCAGTCCATTGGTTATGGCTTTTGGTGATGCACTTTATGAGGCTGAAGATATCCCCTTCTATTCCTGCTTGGCTGAGAGGCTTTTGTTTTGTTTTGCTTTGCTTAAATTGTTTTTTCCATAAAGGGACAAACTATATTATCTCTATCTCTACCATACACTCTTCTTCATTTTTTGTTGTACAATCCTTTAAAATGTCTATACATGTAAAACTTAGTTTATGAGCCATAGACTATTATTTGTTAACCCCTGACCTAGGCATGTGTTATACTTGTCATTCTTACAACTCATACTGGGAGATGGTAGTATCAAATTGCCAAGTCTTCACCTTTGGGGTGAAGTTTGGGGGTACCACAGCAAAGGAGCAAGTTGAAAACCTTATGTTAGTCCTTAGATATATTTATTACTTTTATTGAAGTATTCAGATGAAAAGATAATAACCACTGTCTATGTGGACTTCTTAATATTGAGAGATAAGATTAATGTAAGAGTAAGTAGTAAGTAATTAAAAATTAGAATACAAATTGTATATTTGTTTATCTATAAAATTTCTGGTCATCAAAGAATAACATGTTCTGTTCTATGTTGGTCTGGATGAGCCACCTACTAACATATTCAATTCTTTCCGTCCCTTTACCCCTGCAAATCTGGATGTTAAAACACTCATCTGTAATGAAAAACCAACTGAAAGAGGTTAAGCATTTTCTGGGATCCTTTGGATTCCTGTTTTTCAATCTATTTTGACTCATACAGGAGACTTGCTTTTGTACATCAATTTACTTGCATAGTAGGAAAGAAAAATTCCAAAGAACATACAACTACATTTTCCCCTGTGCATTCATACTTGAAAAAATGGTTTCAGCACACTTAGTTTGACCTCTGAAAATATTGCTACAAAACAGAAAAGTTTTGAAAATACCATTTCCATCTCTGTTTGTTTTATTCTTCTTTTCCTTTTGGTATGCAGTTCTATGAATTTTCACACATGTGTAGATTTGTGTAATCATCACCATAAACAGCACATCCAATCCTTTCATAATTACAAATTTCCCTCTATACCTTGCCAACCATTGATCTTTTCTCCATTATTATAGTTTTGTTTTTTCAAAAACATCATATAAATGGAATCATCAAATGCATAACTTTTTGAGATGGGTTCTGCTACTCAGCATAATGACTTTGAAACTCAGCTAATTTATTATGCATATCAATAGCCTATGCCTTATTTATTTATTTATTTATTTAGAGACAGAGTCTCACTTTATCACCCTCGGTAGAGTGCTGGGGCATCACACAGCTCACAGCAACCTCCAACTCCTGGGCTTAGGCGATTCTCTTGCCTCAGCCTCCTGAGTAGCTGGGATTACAGGTGCCTGCCACAACGCCCAGCTATTTTTTTGTTGCAGTTCAGCTGGGTCAGGTTTGAACCTGCCACCCTTGGTATACAGGGCCAGTGCCCTACCCACTGAACCACAGGCAACGCCTGCCTATGCCTTATTGCTGAGTAATGTTGTACTGTATAGATACACCACAAAATCTTAATCATTCACCTGTTGAACAGTAAAACATTTGGCTGGTTTTTCTACTGAAGTTGTCATGTATGCAAGTTTTTGTGTGAAAATAGATTTTTATTTCTCAAGGAGTGAGAGAACTGGGGTATATGCTTATCTGTTAACTTTATAAGAAACTGCCAAACCATTTTCCAAAGTAGCTGTATCATTGTGCATTTCCATAAGCAATGTATGAGAGCTCCTGTTGCTCTATGTCCTTGTCAGCACTTGGTATTGGCAGTATTTTTATTTTAGTCATTCTAACAAGATACAGCAGTATTGAATCATGGTTTTAATTTGCATTTCTCTAATGCCTGATAATGTTGAACATCTCTTCTTGTGCTTATTGTCCATCCTTACATCCTCTTTGGTAAAATGTCTGTTCAAATCCTCCACCCATTTTTAAATTGGTTTTCAAATGGTCTTTTTATTGTTTTGAAAGTACCTTTTGTGTACCTGATGGAAGTCCTGTATCTGCCATGTGCTTTGCATATATTTTCTCCCAGTCTGTAGCTGGTCTTTTCAATCTCTTGACAGAATCTTTGAGAGCAAAAGTTTTTAATTTTGTACAACTAATTCATCAAATTATATACATATATATATATACTTTTTTTTTTTTTTTTTGTAGAAACAGAGTCTCACTGTATTGCCCTCAGTAGAGTGCCATGGCGTCACACTGCTCACAGCAACCTCCAACTCCTGGGCTTAGGCGATTCTCTTGCCTCAGCCTCCTGAGTAGCTGGGACTACAGGCGCCCGCCACAACGCCCGGCTATTTTCCTGTTTTTTGCAGTTCGGCCGAGGATGGGTTTGAACCCACCACCTTCGGCATATAGGGCCAGCGCCCTACTCCCTGAGCCACAGGTGCTGCCCCAAATTTTTATATTGTTGATGGTATTTTGGTGTCATTTTTAAGAACTCATCATTTAACTTCAGATTTTTCCTTGTGTTTACTTTGCAAAGTTTTGTAGTTTTATGTTTTACATTTAGATCTAGGTGCCATATAAAGTTAAAGTTTGCATATGGTATGAGGATTAGTTCAAGTTCATGTTTTTATATGCGAAATACCAATTGTTCCAAAACCACTTGTGTAAAAAACTATTCTTTCTCCATGAATTGCGTTTTTTCAGTTGCCTTTGTCAGAAGTCAGATGCCCATATTTGTATAAGTTTAATTCTGTACTCTGTTTGTTCTCCTGAGCCATGTGTTTACCTGTTCACTGATTCTGTCCTGAACACTGTAACTTTACATGAAGTCCTAAAGAAATTATTTGTGCTAAAAGAGATCTAACTTTATTTTTCTTTTTCAAAATTATCTTAGCTCTTCTAACTCCTTCTCTCTTGTATGTAAATTTTAAAATGTTGCCTATATACGCCCAAAAATCTGTTGAGATTTTGATTGGTATTGTTTAAAACTATAGCTCACTTTAGGAGAACTAACATCTTTACTATGTGGAGTCTTCCAAGCCATGAACACAGCTTATCTTTCCACTTACTTAGACTCTTTGATTTCTTTCATCAGCATTTTACAGTTACAACATGTAGTAGTAAATATAGTGTGTTAAATTTATGCCTAATATTTCAATTTTTGGAGATACTGAGCATAATATGTATTTTTAAATTTTAGTTTCTAATTTTTCTTTTTTTTGTATTTTTAAACTTTTTCTTATAATTTATTTATTTTTAAAAATAATTTTATTAAATCATAATTGTGTACATTGGTGCAATCATAGGGCAGAATGTGCTTCATATACAATCAGAAATAGTTTGATTGTACTGTTAGAGATAGCCTTCATGGCATTTTCTTGATCACTATATAAAGACATTGATACTCTACATTTAATAAGTTTCACCAGTACCCTGCTAAGATGCACCATAGGTGTGTTCCCACTAATTGCCCTCCCGCCACCCATCCTCCCCCCTCCCCTCCCCTCCCTTTCCCTTTTCCCTGTATTCTTGTGCTATAATTGGGTTTTAGCCTTCATATGAAAGCTATGAATTAGCTTCATATTAGGGCTG
>CAUYON010100789.1:0-12348 GCA_963573935.1 Arctocebus calabarensis | reverse complement strand
GGTACGAACTTGAAATAAAACAAATTTCATTGCAAGTGATTATATTCTCCTTTCTGTTTGTTATCAGCTCTTTATTCTTGCTTGATACCTCTATACTTGTTTCCTCCTATAGATGCTATTGCAGACAGGTAGAAAAACAAGATGCCAAATACTTAATTTTGATTAAGCTTTTTGGTCAATATTCTTTCCAGTGGAAATTTTAGTTACATGTAAAATACAGTAAGAAAACTTTTTTTAGCAAGATCTACTGCAACTAAGCAAGGCCAACAGCACAAACCATTCTACCTAGAAGAAAAATTACAATAAATTTCTAAGTCAAAGTTCCTTAAATACCTTATGGGACTATAACATTGAGATGCTATTACATAAGAACCAATGTTTTGGGGAGGAGGAAGGGTAATCAGTGGGACCACACCTATGGTGCATCTTACAAGGTACATGCAAAATTTACCAAATGTAGAATATAAATGTCTTAACACAATAAGAAATTGCCATGAAGGCTATGTTAACCAGTTTGATGAAAATATTTCAAATTGTATATAAAACCAGCACATTGTACCCCATGACTGTATTGATGTACACAGCTTTGATTTAATAAAAAATAACCAACATTTCAAAAAAAAAAAAAAAGATTAGCCCACATCACAAAGTGCCAAAAATGTAGATTCTGGAGTGGATGTGGAGAGAAGGGAACACTTCTGCACTGTTGGTCAAATTGCAAACTAATACAACCTTTATGGAAGGAATTGTGGAAAATTCTCAAAGAACTAAAATTTGACATTCCATTTGATCCCACAATGCCATTATCTACCCAGAAAAATAAAAATAATTTCACCAAAAATACATTAGCACCAGAATTTTTGTTGTTGCTCAAATCACAACTGCCAAGTTTCGGAAGCAATCCAAATGCCCATCAATCCATGAATGGATTAACAAATTGTGGTATATGTATACCATGGAATACTATTCACCCATAAGAAAAGATGGAGACTTTGCATCTTTTATGTTTCCCTGGATGGAGATTAAACACATTCTTTTTAATAAAGTATCTCAAGACTGGAAGAAAAAAGGATCCAAAGTACTTGATACTAATATGAAACCAATATATAAACACTTTCACACTCATATGAATGATAAAGCACAAATATAGTCTAGCAAGAGGGAGGTGTAAGGATGGAGAGGGGAGGGGGGAAGGGAGATTCCTGGGAAGATGGAGGGCATTTGGTAGGATCTCACCAAATGTACACAATGTGAGAATATTCAACATGTCCCCCTGGGTAAGGGGCTCTCCTACAACTTAAACTTTGCTTTGGAGGTGAGAACAATGTAACCTAAATTTTTTTCCCTCATATTAATTTGAAATTTTAAAACAGTAAAAAACAAACAAAAAACTCAAAATGATTTAGGGCCATATTTTTAACAAAATAGAGGGAAAAAACTACTTATTTTATAAAATAAATCAGTGATGGCACATATTGGATATTCATTTCTGCTTAAAAGCACATTTTATAGTTCATTGAAGTAACTTTAAAAACCTAAGTATATGTTTTTCTAAATCATCTCCTATTTTTATTTATAAATATCAGTTGTCTATTCTTTGAGACTTTGGAAAAAAAAAAAGAGAAGTTAACTGATGACTCCAGACTGAACCCTCAGAGTCAAAGCATTCTATGATAGACATACTTTTATCTGACAATGTTAATGTTACTATTTTTGCATTATTATGATTATTATTGCTCAATATTTAATTGCTGCAATCATCTGATTTCTTTTCCAAATATATTTATCTTCATTCGTTCTTTATGAGGTTTTCGTTTGTAGTCCTTATCTTAAACATTGTTGTTATTATTAAGTAGTTTTAAACCTCTTTAATTTTGTGAAAGCAAAAAGTAGAAAATAAATAAACACACATATATATAGAGAGAAAATAAACCAAAATCTAATTATATTCTTTCCCCAAGCCTTAAAATGTGTTTCCATTAGAAAATTAAGCTTAGTACTAAATGTTAAATTATTGGGAAATTTTCGTTTGGCCTGTAACAGCAAATATTTTTATTTGCATATATTAATTGCAATAATAATTAATCATCCCTTTGACACCTTATGAGGAAAATTCCAACTGTAAATCCAATGGGTCTACACAATCATTATATTTTCCACTGATGTACATCATTCCAATATGTTCATAATATGTTCTCTGGCTTAACACATTTTTTCATTAAAAAAAATTGCAATGATTTTATTTTTGCAATAAAATGGCAATGAGCTTTCAAAATCATATGAAATTCGTTTCTGGTGTAATTAACAGGAAGGCAATTCTGGTATGTGTGAAAAAAATAGGTTGTAGAAGCAAGATATAGGAGACAAAGTAGGTTTATAACAATCAAGATTTGAGAAATGGGAGTGGTAATGATAATGAAACCAAAGCATAAACAACATCCAGATCTCTTCAATCTGAAGAGAGTACAAATGAAAGACTAGAAGTAACAGTGAAAACAGTAATGGGAATAGTATGTAGTCCAACCAATAATATTGCTGTAACTCATGGCTCACAAGAATGTCACTTTTACTGCAGGGTCCTAAAATCATTATATGTTTTTTTTTATAGCATGAAGAACTAAACTACCTACTCCTTGTTATATCAAAATAATTTTTCTCCCAGTACCATTTTTACATGGCTCCACTAACTTCTATGTTGACGTCACTGTCTCCCTCTGCATGTGGAGCTCAGCATTTCCTTTTTATACTGTTGTTCTTCCTAAGGGAGTACTTCAATTTAGTGTCCTTATTGCTTCACCTCCCCTTTTCAGGTGAATTTAATATGGCTTTATTTTATGGAGTCCAGGATGTCAACACAGGTGAATAAGAAATTTAACTTTATTGTTGTTTGTGTAATTGAGCTTCATATAAAATTCAACTTCCTACTTAATAGTTTAATTTCAGTTAATTCTGTATATTTTTCTCAATTTAGGACTCTACAAATCCCATTTCTCACATTGCTCCAAGGTTACATCTAAATTCTGGAAAAGGGTTATATTAAGTCACAGTATAATAGGGATCCTGGTAGTATCTGATCTTCTGTCACCATGGTAATTTACTGAAATATGTTATAATGTGCATTTATCCATCTGGTTCTTTGTCTATCCACATAGATCACAGCTACATCATCCCTTACTTCATTAGGTTCTCTCCAAATCTAGCTCTGCCTCAGCTATTCTGTATCCATATTAGGGGAAACTTTGGTTACTCATTTGTTCTCATTGTCTCAAGCCTTATTTAATAAGATGGGAAATTTCCACATATAGTTATTTATGTGGTAATGTTGTATTAAAAATCTAAGTGATGTATAGATACTAATGATTATTATTACTGTTTCTCACAGAGCTTGGGATAACTCTATTTAAAGTTTCAGGTCAGGTTTGGGAATGTTCCCAATGATATTCATTTTATACCCATCTATAATCCAAGGCAAGCTCTTTCTCACGTGAGATAGCAGAAGTGTAGAAGTGCAACAGCATAAGACAAACCAGACAGACATGTTTAATACCTGTGTTCAATCTTACCAACTAGCAATTTATTGGTCAAAGTAAGTCACATTACCAACTCTGAAATCAGTTGCATAGGCATCTACTCTACTTGGAGCCTCTGCAAAGCCACATGAAAAGAGGTCATTGATATTTTTCTAAAGGGACATTTTTGTAAAGTTATAGCAATAATTTACTCTTGGGCATTATTGTTTGTTTTCTTCTCCCATGCTAAGTATATTTATTTCTTCCCCCAAATACCTGAGACATTACATTTAATCATGGCATTGGTTTAAAGTTTGAGATCTCAGGGGAGTGGAGCAAGATAGCAGACCAGAAAGATAATTCAGCCAAACTCTCCTAGTGCAACTGAGGAATAGGAGAAAGCCAGGCTGTGCTTTAAGCAGAGATCTTGAATGGAAAATGTGCCTCAGGGTTCGTAAAGAGGTGGCCAGTGCTGGATGCAGTGCATGAATCGGAAAACCTGACTTCTGACACACTAGGCAAGTTTCTAGGAGCCGGCAGGAGCGACCGGCTCACCATGAGAGGAATGCTTTTTGCAGTTTTCAATTCTCACTAGAAGCTGCACACTGAGGAAAGTCTGGAAAGACGGGGGGCACCCGAGCAGCATAAGACAAACCAGATAGACATATTTAATACCTGTGCTCAATCTGACCAACTAGAAATTTATTGGTCAAAGTAAGTCAAATTACCAACTCTGAAATCAGTTGCATAGGCAGGAGTCCTCGCAATATATTACAACACAAATATAATCCTACTAAAGTTGGACCCTTCTGCCATACATATATATATATATATAATATACACACATGTATACACACATATATATTATTGTATATATAAGGATATACATAAATATATATACCAAAAATAAGCAACATCTGCAACAAAGAAATGAAAGAACAAAAAAGAAAAATGAAACAAAATACTACCGAAAAGAAAAAATAAGACAAAATAAATTATATATCCATATATAATGCATATAAATGAATAAATACTATTTAATTATTTTTCTCTTTTTTTCTCTCAACAAGAAAAAAGAAAAAAGGATAAAAATAAAACTTTATATATTGATATCTATACATATATATCCATACATGTCTGATATATATAGATTATATATGGATATATAATATTTTTTCTCTTTTTTCTTATTGAGAAAAAATATGAATATATATATACATATGGATATATTTGATTTTTTGTTTTTCCCTTTTTTTTCTTGTTTTTTTTTTTGGTAGTACTTTTTTTCATTTTTCTTCTTTGTTCTTTCATTTCTTTATTGTAGAGGTTGCTTATTTTTCATAATTAGAGATTTTTGTTATTTTTGAATTGATGAGTATTGTTTCTTGCTAATTTATTTGCTGGTTATTTTCATAACTTCCATTTTAACTTGCATCAAGAGCAAAGGCTCCTGTATTTTTTCATTATAGAATTTTAGCTTCATTTATTCTCTCTCCCTATTTCACTCCTCTACATTCTCCCTTTGGACAGGCTTTTATACCTATCTCAGCTCTCCCTCACAAATCACTTCTGCAACAGATAAGATATCCCCTCCCTGTTTTGTGAATTTTTTCCTTTTCTTAGTTATTCCAATTCCTTCTCTCTCCTTTATTTGATACAAAAATATATTTAATTTCCTTTACTTATACTTATTTCAATATTATTTCTTTTTTCATTTTTTTTTTCATTTTTTGCTGAGACCTGCAGTGACACAGCTGTGTTCTGGCTCAATGAATCTAAGAGACCTTTCTATCTTAGGCCATAGGAAGAAACTATTGGCAAGATAAAGCAGCAGAATTTTTCTATTTTGTTTTCATCCTTACTTAATTTTTACTTAATTTTTCCTTCTTGTTTTTGCTTTTGCTCATTTTCTTCTCTTCCTATATTTGGCAGAGGAAGAATTTTGTTCCACCCAAACTGGTAAACATTGCCTGATTTTGAGGAATTCACCTAGCCCAGCACATCAAAATCCTTGAGATACAGGCATGGCACTAGCACCATGCTGATCAATACAATTTCTTCCATCACTCTCATCCTCTCTTCCTGACCTCTTCAGTTCTTCAAGTTTTTTGCTTTTACTCTCAATTCCATTTTGTCATTTTCTTGGTTTTTTTTTTAACTCTTTTATACCTTTTTCCTCATTGTTTCTTTACCGTTTGTTTCTCCATGCTTACTCACTACCTCTCCTACTTTTGGTCTCATAGCAAGAGGCTTCTTCATCACATAAACTGAGTCAAAGTAATTTGAAGCAAGGAGAAGGAAAAAGAAACACAAGGAGGTGCACAAGAAGAAAGCACACGTGAGGAAGAACCAACAGAAATATTCAGGCACCATGAAAAAACAAAATGGAGCAACTCCTTCAAGGGACCATAAGGCAGCTTTCAAAAAGGACTCCTCCTATAAAAGATTAATGGATCTGACAGAAAAGGAATTCAAAATATGGACGATTAAGATAATAAAGGAAATGGATGAGAAAATGGAAAGACAGGACCAAAACTTGGACAACAGATATGTAGAATATAGAAAGGACATGGCAGAGCTTTAGGAAATGAAGGAGACAATCAGGAAATGTAAAGATACAGTAGACAGTATCAACAATAGATTAGATCATGCAAAAGAAAGAACATCATAGCTAGAGGATAAAGTTTTCAAGTTAGCCCAGGTAATTAAAGAGGCAGAATAGAAGAGAGAGAAAGCAGAGCAGTCACATAGAGAATTATAAGACTCCATGAAGCATTCAAGCATAGGAAAAATAGGAATTCCTGAAGGGAAAGAAGATTGTTCCAAAAGTATGGAAGCCCTAATGGAGACTATCATAAATGAAAACTTCCCCAAGTTTTACTAAAGATCCCTACACACTCCTTTCAGATGAATATCAACCATGAGTAATCTTAAATCAAACATAAATTCCCCAAGACACATTATTATGAAACTGCATGAAGTCAGGATGAAGGAGAAAATTCTGCAACCAACGAGGAGTAAGTGCCAAATGACCTACAGAAGCAGAACCATTAGGATGATAGCAGACATTTCTACTAAAACTTTCAAAGTTAGAAAAGCATGGTCATATACCTTCAACATCCTTAAACAAAATAATTTTCAGGACAGAATTCTCTATCCTGCTAAACTAAGTTTCAAAATTGATGGACAAATAAAATCTTTTGCGGTTATACAAGTATGGAGGAAATTAGCCACAATAAGACCAGCTCTACAGAAAAAAACTTAGACCTATTTTCAACATTATACACCACAATGGTCCACCACCAAAGTAAACACCTGGAAGATAAAGTCCAAAACTTAGCTTCCACAATGGTTCAAAGGATAAAACTACACAACAGACTTCTCATATAAGATGAATAAAATTCCCCACCCTTACCAATACTCTCAAAATATGTCAATGGATTTAATTTCTCACTAAAGATGCACAGGCTGGCTGGTTGGATAAAATAGCACAAACCATCCATGTGCTGTTTCCAGGAGACACACCTATTCCTGAAGGACAAATTAAGACTCAGGGCAAAGGGATGGAAAACAGTATTTCAAGCAAATGAAAATCAGAAGGAAAAAGGGGTTCTAATCTAATTCTCGGATACAAGTGGATTCAAGGCAACTATAGTTAAGAAAGACAAAGATGGACACTTCATACTGGTCAAAGGAACAATACAAGAAGAAGTCAACTCAATTTTAAATATTTACACACCTTACTTAAATGCTCCCAGATTTATTAATGAGATATTGAGGGGTCTGAGAAATATGATATCCCATAACACATAAGAGCTGAAGATTATAACATCCCTTCGACATAACTGGAAAGTTCCTCTAAACAAGGATACAAATAACTTAAATGTGACCCTAGAACATATGTGGTGTTCTTCATATGTAGAATACACCATCCCAAAGCAAAAGAGAATAATTTTCTCATCAGGCCATAGAAAATACTCCAAAATAGATCACATCCTCGGATACAAATCAGACCTCAGCAAAATTAAAAGAATAGAAATTATGCTTGGTCTCTTCTCAGACCACAAGGCTATAGAGGCAGAGATCAACTCCAACAAAAACGTGCATCCCTACATAAAGACATGGGAATTAAACCACCTTATGCTGAATGATAGTTGGGTTCAGGAAGACATAACAGAGTAAATTTTTAAGTTATTAAAAAAAAAACAACCACAACAATGAAGACACAAGTTTCTAAAACCTCTGGGATACAGGAAAAGCAGACCTGAGAGGAGAATTTATTGCACTAGATGACACATTCGAAAAACAGAAAGTGAGCACATCAACATACTCACAAACCAACTTATGGAATTTGAAAAAGAACAATATAATCCTAAACCCAGCAGAAGAAAAAAAAACAACCAAAATTAAATCACAGATGAATAAAATTGAGAACAAAAGAAACATTCAGAAAATTAAGGAAACAACAAGTTGGTTTTTTTAAAAAATAGAAAAAGAAGACGTAAACCTTTGAGCAGAATAACTAGAAACAGAAAAATAAAATCTCTAGTAACTTCAATCAGAAATTATAAAGGGAAAATTACAACAGATACCACAGAAATATAAGAGATTATCTCTGAATACTACAAGAAACTCTATGCCCTGTAATTTCACAATGTGGAGGAAATTGATTAATACTAGGAATCACACCCTATCCATAAACTTAATAGAGAAGAAATAGATCTCCTGAAGAGACTAATTTCAAGAACTGAGATAAAGGAAACAATAAAAAATCTCTCAAAAATAATCTACCCAACATAGTGCTGAAAGTTTTGGCCAATAAAATCAATCAAGAGAAGGTAATAAAGGGCATCCAAATGGGGGGAAGAACAAATTAAACTCTCCCTCTTTGCCTTTGATCTGATCTTATACTTAGAGAACCCCAAAGACTCAACTCTAATACTCCTAAAAGTGTTCAAAAAGCAAAGTAAGATCTCAGGATATAAAATCAATGTCCAGGCTTGGTGCCCATAGCACATTTGTTACAGCACCAGCCACATACATCAAGGCTAATGGGTTTGAACCTGCCCAAGGCCAGCTAAACAAAAATGACAAGTGTGACAAAAAATAGTTTGGCATTGTGGTGGATCCCTGAAGTCCCAGCTACTTGGGAGGCCAAGGCAAGAGAATCACTTAAGCCAGGAATTTGAGGTTGCTGTGAGCTGTGATGTCATGGCACTCTATTGCAGATTGCAGGTGACATAGTGAAACTCTGTCTCAAGCCAAAAAAAAAAAAAAAAAAAAGAATGTCCACAAATCAGTAGCTTTTGTATATCTCATTAACAGCCAAGATGAGAATGTAATCAAAGGAAAAATTCCCTTCGGAGTAGCTTCAAACAAAATGAAATACCTAAGAATATACCTAACAAAAGAGGTGAAAACCTCTATAGAGAAAATTACAAAATCCTAAGAAAAGAAATAGCAGAAAATATTAACAAATGGAAGAAAATACCATCCTCATGGGTAGGAAGAGTGAACATTTCTATACTTCCCAAAGCAATCTACAGATTTGATGCAATCTCCATTAAAATATCAACATCATACTTTCAATTTGGGGGAAAAAATAATTATTCTTTTTGTAAGAAACCAGAAAAAAACCCATACAGCTAATGCAATTCTCAGTAATAAAAACAAGGCCGGGGACATTAGCTTTCCAGGGTTTAGGCTGTACTACAAGCCCAGAGTGAACAAAACGGCATGGTATTGGCACAAAAATAGAGATATAGATATCTGGAACCAAATAGAAAATCATGAGATGAAACTAATATCTTACAACCACTTGATCTTTGATAAACCAAATAGGAGCATACATTGGGGGAAAGAATTCCTATTCAATAAATTGTGTTGGGAAAAGTGGATAAGCACATGTAAATGACTGAAACTGGACCTGCACCTTTCTCCACTCACTACAATTGATTCAAGATGATTAAAAGATCTAAATCTAAGGTATTAATCAAGAAAAATCCTTGAAGAATGTGTGAGGAAAACACTTGAAGGTATCGGCCTAGGTAAAGACTATGAAAAAGACTCCAGTGGCAAAGGCAACAACAAAAATAATGAAATGAAGTTTAATTAAACTTAATAGCTTTTGTATAGCTATGGAGACAACAACCAAAAAAAATAAATGATCATCAGAATCGGAAAAGATCTGCACATATTATGAATCCAACAAAAGCTTGATAACTATAATCTACAGAGATCTCAAATCAAGCAACAAAAAAAGAGGCAACAATCCCTATGTCAATGAGCAAGTGAGATGAATAGAACTTTCTCTAAAGAATACAGATGAATGTCTAAGAAATACATGAAAAAAAATTCTCATTATCCCTAATCATCAGAGAAATGCAAATCAAAATCACCCTGAGATATCACCTAACCCCAGTAAGAATGACCTACATCAAAAAGTCTCAAAGTTTCTAATGCTTACCCAGTTATGGAGAGAAACAAATACTTTTACACTGCTGGTGGGACTGCAAACTAATGTAACCTTCTTGGAAGGAAGCATGGAGGATCCTCAAAGAACTAAAACTGGACCTACCATTTGATCCTGCAATCCCATTTCTGGGCAAGAATCTAGAAGAAAAAAAAAATCAATTTATCATAAGGACATTTGCACTAGACTGTTTATTGCAAATCAATTTATAATTGTCAAATTGCAGAAACAACCTAAATGGCCATCAATCCAGGAATAGATAACAAGCTGTGGCATATGTTACCATGGAATACTATTCAGTCACTAAAAAAGTTGGTGACATTACATCTTTTGTATTCACTTGGGTGCAGATGAAACACCTTCTTCTTAGTAAAGATTCACAAGAGTAGAGAAAGGAGAATACAGTGTACTCAGGTCTGATATTATGACAATTGATACTAGTATATGTTGGGGGGGTGGGGGAATAGAGGAGCAAAGAGAAGGAAGGAGGGAGGGGTGTGGGGTGTCACAGTGTATGACACACCTCTTAGGGGTGGGACACATTCATAAGAGGGACTTTACCTAACAAATGCAAGCAGTATAACCTGGTTCTTTGTACCTTCAATGATTCCCCAACAATAAATACAAAATAAAATAAAAATAAAGTCTGGGATTACCTGATCTGTATATGGTGGGTACTCCTTCTTTTTTCACTTTGTATACTTTTTTTATATATGAGCATAAAACTGTTTTTTATTTAATTGACAAATTGTAACTGGGGTACAGTTTGATGTCTTGATGCATATATATGTTCTATAATGAACAAATCAGAGTAGTTAACGTATTCATTACCTTACGCATTTTTTTCTCTGTGATGAGCACATCCAAAATCCTATCTTCTGGCTGTTTTGTAATATGCAATGCCTTAATGTTAACCCTACTATGCACAAAAAATAATATCAAGGAAGTAGAAACTAGAACTATAAACTATTTTGAAACAATGACATTTAAGGATCAATTTGCAAAATCATAAAGGAAAATGGAGCATTTACAGCGAAAAAGATAGTAAAAAGAAATGAAGAATTTGTCTTCCTTTGCCTGTCCTTTACTAAGAATATAATATTTTATAATAACAAAATTAAACTAAATTTAATTTTATTTTTAAAAAAGAATATTAAGATTCATATAAATAATGCAGAAATTTAATATTTGTTATTAGTAGTCAGGGCATTTTCTTTATTAACCATTTTTGTTAGAAATTATCTTGAAGAAAATCATCCTGTACAGAAGGTAATTTATTGGTAATTTTTACCAGAAAAAGAATAGTTTGACATGATATATTCTATTTTAGTTATTGAGGCCTAAATGATGTGCTTGTTAGTATTTGGCCATCTTCAGAAATTACTATTGTGGATTCTGCCACTTAGTGCTGAAATCTGTTGACTATTTGTTTTCAAATCTGTAATTTGGACAAAGGGTTAGGTAATCATGGGTAATGATTTACCCATGTCCAAATCATTTATTCATTTTTACAAACAATTGATGAGTCACTACTAGAATACTGACAGTCATTATGAAAATTTGATGAAGTATGTAGCACAATGTTTATAATTTTATTGAAGATAGAAGTAAAGAAGTAAGAATTTTAACTAAATTATGTTATAATGGTAAGTACCATAAAACTGCAGAATCTCGTTTTATAAAACATATTTAGATTTCTGAAATTGATCTATTAACAAGCCATGTTATTTTTTTCTTAAAACCATTTTATTAAGATATGATTTATTTACAAAAATATGTACATATTTGATGTACACAACTTGATGAGTTTGGACAGAAATGTAGACCTGTGAAACCATCACTACAGAGACATAAATGTATTCACCATCTCCCAAAACCTTCCTCCACTTTCTTAGTGAATTTTTACATATGTTACTCTTTTGTTAGTTATAGGCATTAAGCTATATAATGTGTCTCCAGAATTTTTCATTTTGTGTAACTGAAACTTTGTGCCTTTTGACCAATACTTCCTTATTTTCTCCTCTCCCCAACCCCTAACAACCTTCAAGTGATTACTCAATCTAGAAAAATATTAATTAAAAGCCTAATTATCTGTCTTTCATATACCCAACAAATAACAGAGTAACATACATAGAATAACTACAAACATACATATTTGAGCATTCTTGTGCTATAGTTAGGTTATACCCTTCATATGAAAGCTATAAATTAGCTTCATAGTAGGGATGAGCACATTGGATACTTTTTCTTCCATTCTTGGGATACTTTGCTAAGAAGAATATTTTCCAGCTCCATCCATGTAAACATGAAAGAGGTAAAGTCTCCATCTTTCTTTAAGGCTGCATAGTATGCCATGGTGTACATATA
>CAUYON010100787.1:0-39761 GCA_963573935.1 Arctocebus calabarensis | reverse complement strand
GGGCCCAGGCTGGATTTGAACCCGCCAGCTCAGGTGTACATGGCTGGCGCCTTAGCCCGTTGAGCCACAGGTGCCGAGCCTCATATACTATTTCAATTGCTTCTCACAATAAAGCTGGTGAGGAAGCCAGGATAGGCATCTGAATGCTCATTTCAAAGGCCAGGAAAATGGAAGTTTATAAAGACCAGAATGACTTAGCTAATCCTTGGTCACATACCTAAAAGAATCTACAGATCTTTTGCAGAACTTAGCTCTATGCATGGTTACTCTTTCTTTCCTTCTTTCTTTTTTTTTTTTTTTAAAGAATGAGGCATAGTAACAGTTGTTTTCTGAAAGACAAAGTATAGTAATTTGAAGAGGGTGAAAGAAAGAGAGAGAAATGAGCTCAAGAGAGGAAAAGAGAGACAAGTGGTGCCACTTGGCAGTTAGTATCACAAACTTCAAAACAAGCAAAGAGCATTTCACATGCAAAACACAGAAATGTTATTACAAAAATTATTTAAAGACTTCAGTCTTCCAAATAGCTTCATTTTGGTCTTGAGTACTATTATACATCTTTAAGTAGTTACTGAGGCTGTCATTGAAACGTAAGATCATTAATAGAGTTTTACATGAGTTCTACAGTTTCCCAAGAGGCTGATAAAAACGTTATGTCCTGTTCTCAGGACCCTGCCCTGCCCCCTTTTCCTCCAGCACACACCATTACATTAAAATCTATATATTTTGTATAGCTATGACTCATTGGGAGATTTTTCTCAGGTGTGGGTTCTATAAAGATATCATTCATGATTATTCTTGCTGTATCCTTAGGAAAATTAGCTTTTTCTCTCTGGAACTAAGCTGAGAAGACGACTGTGATAAACTTAGAGCTTTTATCATTTTTTTCTTTTTTTTTTTTTTTATAGTTTTTGTCTGGGGCTGGGTTTGAACCCACCACCTCCGGCATATGGGTCTGGCGCTCTACTCCTTTGAACCATAGGCGCTGCCCTTATCATTTTAAATTTGGATTCCACTTGGACAGTTGCTGGAGAAGAAAAACTTTGAAATGACCATAATGGTTAATTTAGAAAACCTTTTCAAGAGAATTTAGTGACTCTTAGCTTGATAGTTTCATAAAATAAATGTTACGAATTCCATAGGAAGTATTCCACTGTTAAGGAACTTACCTATAGTGATAATGCATAAACCAGGAGAATTTAAGGTTCTGGGGTGAAACACTTTGAACTATTAATCAGCTCTTATTTTTAATGAGTCCCTTTATTTTTTTATTTTATTATTATTTTCTGAGTCAGGGTCTCACTCTGTCACTTAGGGCTAGAGTGCAGTGGCATTATCACAGCTCACTGCAACATCAAACTCCTGGTGAAAGCAATCCTCCTGCCTCAGCCTCTTGAGTAGCTGGGATCCAGCTAATTCTTCTATTTTTTTTGTAGGTATTGGGGGGGTCTTGATAGGCTGGTCTCAAACTCTTGGCCTCAAGCTATCCTCTCACCTCAGCCTCCCATAGTGCTAGGATTACAGGCATGAGCCAGGGCAACAGGTGAGTAAATGTGTTTTAAAGAAACGATTGAATTTTTTTTTTAAAGTCCATTCTTGACCCCGTTTTGAAACATGATAAAAATGCTGAATAAACCCCTTTATTCCTCTCACCTGTGCACCCCACCCATGTGCTCCACCAACTTCCCTAACTTTCATATGCCATAATGCCCCACTGACAGTTTCCACAACCCTGAAGGCAACATATAATGCACCAAAGGGCAAATTATGCTTTGCAAGCAAGAAACTGGACAATTCTTTGAGCTTTACTGAGGTAGTGGAGTCTCTCCTCCTAAAATTCTAAAGGTTAGGAAATGTCCAGGATCCCGAATTAAGAGCCAAGTGGAGTGTTGGTCACGGCAGTTAAACACCACTCTGAAATGGGTGGTTTATATGATTATATGATTACCGCATACTCCAAAACCTTCTTCAGTAGAATAAATCCTGATTGTTACGTGGAAAACTTAAAGGTGTTAAGGTTGCTGTGTGATGAGGGTCAGCCACAGTCTTTTAAAAAGTGCCTGTCATTTGACTAGGTGCTCAAGCAGTATTTCTGAGATTACAAGCAAAAACAAACATTAAAAAACCCAACCAACTGAAAGCTAGTATCATCAAGACAAATCACTTTCCCATGTGCAAGGAATTTTAGACACCTTTCAAACCACGAGATTACATTCAAATGGTATGAGGCATGGGATAGTGTACAATCCCATATGACTCCATTTATCAGGTGGCCTCTCATTTCCATTGTAATTGTACTATAATGATGTGATTGTGAGATTTCTGTCCATAAATAACTTTTCTGAAGACAAAGTAATCCACTCTCTCTGTTGTTCTTCAAGCTTTTCTGCCAAGCATTTAATCAAGATAGGGTCCACCTTAGAATCAAATTTATTAGCAAACCAATGTCCATCTCTAATAAGCCACCTTAATTCTGCGGCTCCATAAATACACACGCTTCGGAGGTGAGAGCCCGTACAGCTGGGATAGAAAAAGCCTTCATAGTAATTCCATTTGACAAGGCGGGTCTTACTCTGTAGATCCGACACATCCTCGGCTGATCTGGAGATCTCCCCAGGTATTCCTGGGATTCGAATTAAGGTAGCCCAAAAGTGCTCATCAGGAGAGTATGTATCCTCCGACCAGGAGAAAAAGTCTTTGATGAGCGAGTTGTTGAAAATATATTTAACAAATGCTTGACTTAAAACAAAGTAAGCACTGCCAACAAATATCTCGATGTTATGAGGGGGCGCCTCCTTGGAGATGTCTGTCCTGATTGGTAGCTTCACATACTCATAAGGCACCTGTCGGAGTTCGTGGTGATAAGTGAATCTTTCCATTTTACTGTGAGGGGGTTTCACAGTTTCTAACATATTGGCTCCATTGAGTTTCTTCAACTCTGACACTAATTCAAAATTGGACTTTAGGGGGAAATCTTGCCCACACAGATTGATTACATATTTCCACTGAACCGAAGACTTAAGAAGGTCTGACAAACAATTTAAATCAGCCTGGAGTCTGGAAATGTGGGCGTATTCCACAGCCTCTAATTTGGAAGCAATGAAAATATTGGAGAAGCACTTAGCTAAATTGTTCATGGCAACTTTGAAGGGGTCAGGTGACTTACGGTCGTAATGGATGCAGTAAATATTGTGCTGGTTGTATATAGCATGGATCAGCCTTTCGACCATAATTGCATCTTTGTGGACAACCAAAGAATAGGCTATTGGGAAGCTCTTCTCCTCCCTCGAAACAAGCTTTTGAGCGTACCTTCTTAGGGTTTGATAAATCTCACAGTCACTGGTTATTGCCACAACATCATCATCCTCCAAGTCAACGATGTCTCTTCTTCTTATTTCCAGACTCTTGCCAATCTCCAAAGGCTCCTGTTCATAGATACCAGAACAGTTAACTTCATACCTGGCTTCATCCTTAACATGAGTGTACCTGTTTCTTACAAAAGGCGAGGTACTTAAGGAGTACTCGACCAGGTAAATGTCTCTTTGAGGGAAGAGGAGTCTTCTCACGTTTAGAAGCTTCAACAAGGAGAACAGCCATAGGGTTAAAAACAGGATGAAAACTTTCTGCTGCAGGGGATATTTAAAACAACATTTGAATATCTTCATTCTGCAAGAGGAGAAAGAAACAATTCAATTGAAAAGTTAAGAAAAAACTAGTTTATCCAAAATTTATTTGGTTCCTACCATATGCCAGGTAGAATGCTGGGCCCAAAGATGAATGAAAGAAAGCTTTTGCCTTTAAAAGAATCCAGAAATAACAGGGGTATGAAGAATCTTGGTATTTTGTGATAGTCTGTGTTAACCATACCTAATTTTTGAGAGAGATTGATTACCAAATAGAATGGAAGGTAATGCAAACTCCTAACACGTCAATATGTGTCTTATGTTTTCTGTATTTCTGCTAAGCATATTTGAGGAGGGATTTTTCTGGTTTGGGTAGTGGTCTGGAGAGTGGATGTCATCAAGAGGTCCTTAGAGATGCAAAGGACTCAGCTGAAGGCAAAAGGAACAACTTTCTTGATTCTACCTTCAGATCTTGAATTAGACTCTGGTCTCAGGTGAAGAAAGCCTAGGGAGGTCCATCTTCAGAAATAAGAGCAGTGGGTAGACACTCAAAGAAGCTGTGGTAGGTATTAGAGATTATGAAATGTTACATAGATTACAAGAGTAGGGTCAAGTGAACTTTCCCTTAGTTTTCATATCCTTAGTCCCCATTTCCTCATAGGAATTAGCAATCTAGCCCTTAAAATAAAAAGGGCATCTCACTGACAGTAGTAGACGGTGATGTAAGAGCTACCTTGGGGTGGCAATTTGGCAAAATCTGTCAATTTGAAACGTCCTCACACCAAGGATCTCCTGGGTAAGGCTGGGCTCGGTGCCTCACGCCCGTAAACCTACCACTCTGGGAGGCGGAGGTTTGGATTGTCTGAGCTCAGGAGTTCAAGACCAGCCTGAGCAAGAGTGAGACCCCATCTCTACTAAAAATAGAAAAACTAGCCAGGCATAGTGGTGCATGCCTGTAGTTCCAGCTACTTGGGAGGCTAAGGTGAGAAGTTCGCTTGAGCCCAGGAGTTTGAGGATGCTGTGAGCTATGACACGATGGCATTTTACTCAGGGTTACAGAGTGAGATTCCCTCTCAAAAATAAAATAAAATAAAATAAAATAAAATAAAATAAAATAAAATAAAATAAAATAAAATAAAATAAAATAAAATAAAGATGTCATAGGAAAGCAAAGATGTGCACAAGAAGGTTCCTTGCAGTGTTTTGTATTCATGCTAAAGACAGAAAATGTCTCAAATGCCCTTCAATGGGGTTTTGTTAAAATTACATCCATACTTGGGTGGTGCCTGTGGCTCAGTGAGTAGGACGTTGGCCCCGTATGCCAGAGGTAGTGGGTTCAAACCCAATCCCTGGCCAAAAGCTGCAAAAAAAAAAAAAATTACATCCATACCACATGAAGAAAACCCTGAGACTAATCTGTGTGTGCCAGTGGGGAACAATCTCTAAGATATACTATTAAGTAGAAATAAACAAAATGCAGAACTGTGTGTAGTAGGTTTCCATGTGTTTATACTTGCAGAGAGCACATGTCATACAATTATTTCTTAAAGGAACAAGTAGTAAACATCTCTGGCTCTACAGGCCATATTGTCTCTTTCACGGCTATCACCTGTGCCATTGTAATGGGAAAGCAGCCACAGATGACATGCAAAGGAGTGGGTGCAGAGGTGTTCCAATAAAACTTTATTTACAAAAACAGCTGGCTGGATTTGGGCCATAGCTATAGTATTTCCAAAGGGGGATGGTATGCACGTAGCACCAGTAAAAGATTTGCTTTGCAGGATGTAGTGAGAGAGAACTGAGCACTGGGGCCTGGGTGAGTAGGAAAATTTACTTATCACTGGAAATCCTTCAGCATCATTTACATTTTAAAAACATGATTATATCACTTTTTCAGATATAAACAGGTCAAGCAAGGGGAGTGCATAGGTGCTCTTAGCCAAAGCAGCAGGAGGAGAGGCCCAGGAAGTTCTAGCTCAAGGTGGAAACATGGCAGCACTGGCAGAGTTTCTAGGCTACTTCAGGAGGTTCAAATTCTGAGAACTGGTGCGGTCTGAGCAGCCCATGTGCAATTTCCTGTCACATCTCAATAAATCTTAAATGAAGATGTAATCGTTGTATCCAATTTTATTCAAAAGAAATTGGGAGCCCAATTTAATTCTATAGATTTCTTCTACACATACCAATTGGCAACGCTGTCTCCTGGGAATGAGCTTCAACTTTCCTCATCCACTTCCACTTAAATTGTTCTCGGTTAAAGAACGGCATGTTTGCAACTGCCACCTGTCCTGCACAGTCCTGCCCTTGTCTCTCCTCCGTGGGCTGCCCAGGGTCCTGTCTTCAGCCCTGCTCTTCTCACACACGCTCACCTCCCTCTCCGGATTCCACCTTCCTGTATTCCTACGCCTTTCTCCAGCCTTCGCCCCTCACCCAAGCTCTAGAACTGAACCACCAGGTACTTGATAGACGTCCTCACCTGGATATCCTGCAGGCGCTCAACTACCAAGAGTCCAAACCCAAATTCGACATCCCTGCCTCACCTGAGTGTCTCAGTACACGGGGACACCATCCACTCAAGAGCCACACTCAAAACTTGAGAGTTATCCAACTCTCGCACTTCCTGCACGCCCACATTAACAGATTGCCTCATTAATATGCCCTGAACCCGTTCCCCTTCTCCACTCCCCCTGCCAGGTCCAGACAGCATCTCTGTGGAATCAGCATCCAGGGGAAGAGACTCCCAGTCGGCCCTTGGTCCCTTTTCAGGTGTCAGCTTTCTGCTCCTCCTAAGAACACTGAATAGGAACCTCCCCACTCAGGGGCAAGGCCAAGGTTCCTTCCTGGTTTTATTAAGCTGTGGAAAACTCCCCTGATGCACAGGGTGACGCATTGCATATAGGTAGAATTAGGTTTCTGATAAAAATAAGACACAGAAGACTAATCAATCTCAAATAGATTTTTACATATACGTGTGTGTATAGTCCTAATTCATGGCAATTAGCCATAAATAGGAAGAAGCTTACATAAATGGCCAGAATCAGAATGGGTCTCACCCAAAGCAAATTTTTGCTTTTTCTTTTCTCACTGTATTAGTTCATAGAATCTCTCCTAAGTATTAGGTTATCAGTTCTTCCCGATAACTCCAGTGGCAAAATGAAAAGACCTCCTGTTCTAGGGGTGTACAAAGTGTCCCAGAGTTGTCATGTCATTTACAACGTTACCATTTAACTATTATCTTCACAATTCGCATAAAGACAAAGGTCAACTCCCTGTCCTGTCACCCGTTTCCAGGACTGCTCTGCACCCACGGGTCCCCGCCCTTCCGGATCCAGCCTGAACCCTGGAGAATCTGAGCTGGGCAGGAGGCCATGGCTGCCTGCCCAGAGAGCGAAGGTTGCAGGGCACCCGGGGCACCCGGGAAAGAGAGGCAGGAGGCACGCTGTGATTCCTCTAGGAATTGGCATGGGTCTCCATGTCTGGGCTTCGCCAGCCAGGGAGGGACAAGAGAGAATTTCAAAGGAAGGAGGGAAGGGCAGTGGTACATAGGCACCTCTTTTTCTGACCTATCTTCTACCTGAGACATCTTTAAGGAGTGAGTTTGTGCATTTGGGGGGTCAGACCTTGATATCCTTTGAAAGGAGCAGCCCTCTAAAACCACCCTGACAAAGTCACAATAGAACTCCTTCCCCTGTTTACCATGGCCAGAAATTCCTTTAAAGGAAAAGTATTTCTTTCCCCAAATTAGAAGTAAAAAGTGGTAAGGTGCAGAGCCGTTTGGTGTGAGTGCCTGTCAAACCCGAAAAGGAACTATTGACCTCTTCTCCGCTGTGGTGGGCACCAGTTGAGAGGACAGAGCTGGCAGGAGGCTAGAGAAGACCACAGTTCCCCGACCTGGGCTGGCATTGACTTTCCTCCAGAAAGAGCCTCTGCACTGGAGAGAACACCCTGGGGAGCAGTGCAGCCCCAGGGCCTGAGACTGCAGGGGGTGAAAGTGGGCTAGGGTTGCTGTAGTACCAGCCTCCATTTCCTGCCACCTGCACCAGGCCTACCAAATCCCCAGAGGCCCTGGGCTTGGAGGGGTGGGGACCAGTTCCTGGGGCCTGGCCAGGTCTGAGTAGAGTTAGCAGGGCTAAGGGCGACCATCACTCTGGTCCTGTGGTTCCTAGACTGGGCTAGCACAGCCACATTCTGCAAAAACCCCATCCAGCACTTTCCCTCTGAAAGGCCTATGGGCAGGAAACAGACAGCAGTTTTGCGGCCAGGAAGTATCTTACAATTATATTGTTTCCCATCTGTGAGAGAATGGGTGTTTCCCCTCCCACCTGCTCAGGCAGACAAGGAGGTCTGACCTGTGATGGAGTTCATTGCCACAAAGATACAAGTTCCCAGTGATGACCTTAGAACTGAAAAAGAAAGTGATGTAAGTCGGCTACAGCTCAAGTGAAAAAAGGTCTGTAAGAATTCAGTGAAAGCCTCCTTCTCACTAAACAAGGATGCTGAACAAAGCATTTTTCCCTAAACCATGTTCTTTTCCCAACTCTGCCAGGCATTGTTAGCGCCTCTAAGGAAACAGCAGGAGCACCAACACGCACCCCAGCTAAGTGGGCACAGTCGCAGTCAGGGCTAAATGGCTGGGCCATTAGCAGCTCTTCAACTAACTCTTCTTACCTCGGCAATTAAAAAACCCAGGACAGTCAAAGCAGTACAGTACTTTCCCAGGGAAGGAAGGGGAATGATAAATCAAGAATACGGATCAAAAATGTTTTCACATAGTAAACGAGAAAATCTCATGAATGTTATGTCAATCAGGTTGATGAAAATATCTCAGATTGTATGTGAAGCCCGCACACTGTACCCCATGATTGAACTAATGTACACAGCTATGATTCAATAAAATAAATAAATTAAAAAAAAAAAAAAATTGAGAGGAAGCAGACTGGGGAGGAGAGCGGAGTATGGTTTAGATTTTGGACCGAATGGCACACCTGCCATTTCTCCTGGTAACTCACACAGGCTGTGGGGCTCTGAGGACAGAGGAGAAAAAGTGGCTGTGCTTGAGATGCTGCAGAACTGGGCTGCAGTCCCTGGAGAAACTCTTCCAGCGTGTCCAGGCTTTTTTCTTCTCGGCCGCACACCGGATGAATGAGTTGTCTTGGGGCACACATGAAATACACAAACACTAACCAAAGCACAACAACAACAAAAGGTCTGTGCATAATCTTCTGTGATATGTGCCACCACAGAAAAGCAAAAGAGTCCTCATATAATCTGCATGAGGCCTGTGGGCTGCGGGCTGGACACCCTGGAAGGCCAGTTTTTTGGTCTAAAAATGAGGAAATCTCTTCCCCAGCTTCTGGGAGGACTGAGGTGCTCGGCACACCCCTTAGATACTTTTTCTTTCCCTGTACCCAGCTTGCCTGACTCTAATTTGGAGGGCTGATTGTTTTTTTGGGGGGGTTGTTTTTAGGAAAAGAATCCATGAGACAGCTGCAACGTTAAGGAGATGGCTACCCTCACCAGCTGGCCCGTGCAGGAGACGACAGGTCACAAAGCTACTGAGAGCTGAGACCTGGCTTGGGGGCTGAGCAGGAAATGAGGAAACCACACAGTCTTCAGAGAAGGCTTAACACCGGGACCCAGACAGGCCCCTCATCATCTCCACCTCTCTGTGTCCCTATAGGCAAAACAGGCAAACTGACTTGCGGTCAATGATAGAAACTGCCTGGGGGGAGGGGGGGCGGGTTAAAGGAGGTGACACCTGGTAAATGCTAGGCTATGGCTTCAACTTCATCTGTACCCTCCTCCCTCTTACCTCGCTCTCAAGCCACCCTGCTGCTACGACTCGGTGACGGAAAGCACCTCTTTAAAAGTTCTGCCCAGACCTGTGACTTATTGTCCTAGTTTTCAACCTACATCCTATTTCTCCCAAAAGTTTCAACCTACCTCCTATTTCTCCCAGAATTAGTATCTGGCTGGGCAGAGTGGCTCGTGCCTGTAATCCTAGCACTCTGTGAGGCCGAGGTGGGTAGATCGCTTGAGCTCAGGAGTTCAAGACCAGCCTGAGCAAGAGTGAGACCTCATCTCTACTAAAAATAGAAACACTATCAAGGTGTTGTGGCAGATGCCTGTAGTCCCAGCTACCTGAGAGGCTGAGGCAGGAGGGCCACTGGAGTCCAGAAGTTTGAGGTTGCTGTGAGCTAGGCTAATACCAACGCACTCCCAGCAACAGAGTGAATCTGTTCCAAAAAAAAGAATTCGTGTTGAAATGCCTCCACGTAACGTCCTTTACTAATTTAATGTCATTATCAATGTAGAATCACTCAATAAAGAGTTCTCTCAGGGCACTGTTCTAAGTACTCTTGTAATAACTCAGTCCCCTTAACAGATCAATGAAATAGGTATTATTGTTATTCTTTTACAAGAGAGGAGTCTGAGGCACCATTCAGCAATGAAGAAATTGCCTAAGGTTACAGACCCAGAAAGTGTTTTACTTGAACTTGAACCCAGAGACTCTTGCTCCAGACTGCACTCTTAACCCTCCATATAACACTGTCTCTTGGCATATGAAAAACAAGTTCTCCATATTTCCCACGAACGTTTTTGTTTTTTGTTTTTTTAAGATGGAGTCTCACTCTGTAACCCTGGGCAGAGTGCCTTGATATCACAGCTCACAGCAACCTCAAACTCTTGGGCTCAAACGATTCTCCTGTCTCAGCCTCCTGAGTAGCTAGGACTACAGGGACCTGCCACAATGCCTGGCTAGTTTTTCTATTTTTTAGTAGAGATGGGGTCTTGCTCTTGCTCAGGCTGGTCTGGAACTATTGAGGTCAAGAATCCCCTCTCAGAGTGCTAGGATTACAGGCATGAGCCACTGTGCCCAGCCAATAGCTTTAGTTCTTACTAAATTTCCTTATTACTAAAGTCTTGTCTAACTGGCTAAAGCAGGAACAGAAATGAACTTCATAAGAGCTTATTTGCGTTGAGAATAATAAGCCTGGAGGCATGGCTGGGTGATGGATGACCTGCTGCTCCTATAGTCATAGGCTGGGGCAATCAGTGAGCTGATGAGATCAGACAATCTCTAGTCAACAGAAGTGATTGAAGGAAAAGAAAGCAAGCTCATCCTCAGGGACTCTGCCATCAGCTACATCTTACATCCTCCCACTGACGACTCACTGATTCATTTGTTCTTATAGTTATCGGGTATACAATTTGGGCTCTCTGAGAATTACTAATTATTTGTGAAAACTTTCTGGGTGAAATCTGTCTTCACATGGAGAGAATATTTCCTCTTTGGGCCATTGAAGTTCTTAAACTTTGTATTATTATGTATCAGTTTGTAAATGGGAGGTGAAGAATTTATTAATTTAGAAATGCCAGGATTTTGTTTCTTTCTGAAGTCTTAAAAGAAGAATCGTCACTGACGGACACTAAAATAGAGATGAACTCACTAAAAACATAACCCTGATCCAGTTGAATAAGCTCAGATTCTTCTATTGCAGCTCCATGTTTCAGTGAAGTCATTGATTCTCCTCTTGAGGACTTGTTCATTGCCAAACCCAGAGTGTGTTTTGGAGTCAGACCATTAGGTGGGAGGATGACTCAGCCAGATGTATTTCACTGACACCCCCACAGCACCCCAAGAGTCATGCAAAGAAGCAGATAGGCAAGTTTCTTGCCAGACGACCTTAGAATTTCATTGTTCTAGGAGGAAGATTGCAAAAGCAAGTAAATAATTATATCCGCCTTGATCGGGTAAACACAGTGATTACTCAAAACACAAGAAGGGTATGACTGGGTCACCAATACAGTACAAATTCAGGACAAGTAATCCTCAAATAATAAGAAGGGAGAGTTTCTGAAAAAAAGGGAAGAGATTTTCTATTCTGTTTATAAAAGTAACTACTTCCATGAAAAAAAAAATCAAAAAGTCAGAAAAGTCTAAAGACGAAAATAAAGTTCACCAGTTACCCATCATCTGGCAATAACATTCTGTGGGCAGTAGGTCCTTCCAGACTGTTTTTAACAGACACACTTGCTGGGTTTGCTTTTCAATAGCCTCACTACACATGTACTGTCTTAGCTGCATCTTTCATTTCACAATGTACTGCGAGCAAGTCTTGTCTCAAAGTAAACGATCCTTAACAGAGATAAACATACTTTTCTAAAGGAAGAAAACATTCAGGAGAATTTACTTTTCTAGGTCTTCTCCACCAATACTTAATTAATAAGTAAACCCATAATTCCTAAAAAAGCTTAAAAACAAAATCCTAAAATGGAAAAGGACTTTGAAGGTGACTGAGCCCCAAACCCTTCTTTTCTAACCATCATTTAATCCCATGTAACTCCTGGGATGCTGGGAACACATTCTCCCCCTTGTATATGTGTCTTAGCTCATTCCCAGTTCTATAAAAAATATCCAAGACTGAGTAATTTATAAATAACAGAAATTTATTTCTCACAGTTCTGCAGGCTGGGAAGTCCAAGATCAAGGTACAGACTTGGTGTCTGGTAAAGGCTGGCTCTCTGCTTCCAAGATGTCACGCTGTTGCTGTGTCTTCACATGGTGGAAGACAGAAGTACAAAAAACCAAGAGAGGTGAGCTCCCCCAAACCTTTCTTACAAGGCCACTAATCTCATTTGTGAGGGTTCCACTCTCTTGATTCAATCACCTCCTAAAGGCTCCACTTCTTAATACCAATACCCTGGTGATAAAATTTTACCACATGAATTTTGGTGGGACACTTTCAGACCATAGCAATATGCATTCACTCCCCATCAAGGAACTGGACAGAGGATGGATGCCCATCTCCCCCTGACTAGGCCCCTCACAGTGGCATTCGGTCCAGCCTGGCTCCACTACCCCCTTCCACTGAGACTGCTATGGCCAAAGTCAACAAAAATCTTCATGTTGCCAGACTCAGTAGACACGACGTCCCTGTCCCTTCCTAATGACCTATGCTCAGTGTTATTTCCATCTTATTCATTCTGTTCAGTAAATTTGAGGTTGGTACTATCATTATCTCTGTTTTTCAGATTGAGAAACTGAGTCACAGAGGATCAGTAACTTACCTTCTTTACACAGCCAGTATATTGGAGGAGCCAGGATTTTCCACTCTCCAATTTCAGAGGCTACACTATTAACCACAATTCAAGATTGTCTCTCTTATCTCTCGGAAGTAGTGGAACCCTGTTGGTTCTACATCCAGATGTATTTCAGATCCACCCAACTCTATGGGAACCACACTAATGCAAGCTGTTGTCAACTTTTTGCCTAAATATGAAATAACCTAACTGGATTTCCTTGCTTTCCTCTAATCCATTCTCTGTAATGAAGCCAAAATGATTTTTAAACACATAAATCACCTCATTCCCCCTCCCTATACTTAAAACCCTTTGCTGGGATTTCACTTGATGTAGGATAAAATAAGAACCCTTTCCATGGCCATAAAGGCCCAGGTGGTTCCCATGTCTGCCTTACTCTCTAGCAGTGGTTCTCAATCTTCCTAATGCCGTGATGTATTTTCATTGTTACAAAGGGGTCGCGACCCACAGGTTGAGAACCGCTGCTCTGTAGGTTTCTCTTATTACCCTTTTTCTCTCTCATTACGCTCTAAGCAACACTAACCTTCTAAAAGTTCTTAGAACAGCCTCTTCCTTGCACAAGGACCTTTGTGCTTGCTGTTGTCTAGACCCTAGTCTGACCAGCCCCTAAATTTTGGGACAAATAATCTTTCCTCAGGTGCTCTCTGATAACAGCTCCCAAATCTCTCTTCTATCACACTGCTTCAAAACACTCCTTGTTTTCTTTTGAGCACTTGCCACAATAGTAGCTACTTTGTTTACTTGTTTATTTTCTGTCTTTAGAGAGAAAGGCAAGGTCATTGAAAGCCTGTTCACTGCTCTAGCATCCAGGACATCTGCACCTTGGACAGGGTGTTGCTCAGTGGGACAAAGTTAGAAGACCCAAGTTCTAGTCTGGGCTCTGTCATCAAAAATGCAAGTGACCCTAGCAAGTCACTTACTCTTAGGAAGGTCTTTACTTCCCGTGTGTAAACTGGATAATGGGTTTTCTATCCCAAGTGCAACTGTGAAGGTCTTATGATATATATAGTTCATGGGAAAGAGCTGCACGGGGAAAGACAACTGTGCTATGGAATAGCAGGTACTAGGACCTCCAGAAGGGGAATGATTTACTGGGAAAACTGGGAAAGAGTCAATGTTAGTATTATTTTTCTAAAACCGTACATTCAGTATTCCTTTCATTGTGACATTTTAATTATTTGTTTTTCACTCTTTGGTATCATTCTTTTTTGTTAATGTGTGAAGTGCAAATTGTTCCTGAAGTTTCAGAATTATGGAGACATAAGCTTGTTGTGGATTTTGAGAGACAGGAAGATAGTTATTCTAGTTAATTTTTAGAGTTGTTTTATTGCCAGTATGCTCAATATTTTTTGAAAGATTAACAGCCAAGACCAAGAGCCTGACCAAGAGCAAGACTCTGTCTCAGGAGGCTGAGGCAGGAGGATCGCTTGAGCCCAGGAGTTTGAGGTTGCCATAAGCTATGATGACATGATGACACCTCTGCACTCTAGCCCAGGTGACAGAGTGAGAGCTAAAGGGGGGGGGAACCAAAGAATTTCTTTAAAAGGCATCCAACAGCACACGTGACCAGTTTTACACAGAGTTAAATCAGCTAAAAAGTGTCTATAACTCCATGCTTTGCAAAAGCTATAAACTTCCCCTAAGCTCAGTATCTTCTAGGGGCAATTCTTCTCTAGGTATTTAAAACTGTAAAGAGTCATTCTTGCATCTCTATTTTGCAAAGTAATCTCTAAGGACCATGCAACCAAAAAGCAGCACTGAGGATTCTGCAGCAATGTGAATACACAAAACGCACCCCACAACAGTGCCTTTGCCGTGCTCTTGTTGCTCAGATCAAGAAAAAGTGACTCGGCTCAGTGACCTGGGATGTCCCTCATCAGAAGGGGCTCTACTTGTGGTCTCTTGAGAACATCCCACAGCTGAGAGCTTTCTCTCTAGGCAATTTACTCCAGTTTACAAGTGCACATGTCACCACCTTCCTTAAATAAAGGACTACACTACCTGCAAGATGTTGAGACTAGAGACCTAAATGAAAACACTGAGCATAAAAATCACTCTCTCAATCGTCTCTTTAGATTACAATTCTTCCAGCTAGTAACTACACTAGAGCTACACTCGAACTACATGGAAAATGAGCAACCCCCATCAGGATGTATTTATAAAGTAGTCGCTGGAAATCTGGGCTACAGCAATGGAGCAGAAAAACGTACAGAATTCAGCCAGTTTTTATGGTCACACCAATTAGGAGATAGTGACTTGATTCTGGGCTTTTAATTGATCTGGTCCATTGAGCAAACATCATGTGTGTATGAGCTGGACAAAGCTACACACCTAAGGAGTCTTTAGCAGGAAGTCTAAAGGTCCAGAAAGGATAAAAATGAATGAAAAGTTTTTGTTTTGTAACAGTTTTAGACCCTTACCATGGAGGAAAACATGAAGAGATTTTTCTCCACATAAAATTAAAAAAAAAAGTTAGAAGGGTGAATTTCAAAAATATTTATGCCCTCAAATTTTAGTCTAATGAAAACAGCTTACGTGAAATGCTTATCCCTTTCTAGACATAAAGATTACAAAAATCTAATATGTTTTGTCTTTACCTCTCAAGTTTTATTAAACAAAGAGTTTTCATTCTGTCTTGGATTTCCCTTTTCTTTTCTGCCCTTCTCACTTAGCTGGACACAAAATAAAACTAAAATATATTTTATGTTTCCTGTTCTAATTTTTTCTTTCTTTTTTTTTTTCACCCTTTCTTCCTTTAGTAATTCTCTTGCCCTTTGCCTCCCAAGTATTAGGGATTACAGGCGCCAGCCACAATGCCCAGCTTTTTGTTTTTTGTAGAGACAGGGTCTTACTCTGGCTCACTCTGATTCACGCTGGTCTCGAACCTCTGAGCCCAGGAAATCCACCCTCCTCGGTCTCCCCACAGCACTGGGAGTACAGGCGTGAGCCACCACGCCCAGCCATGTTTCCTGTTCTAAATTAAAAATGTGCAATGTGTAGGCTTGGCGCCTGTGGCTCAACGGGCTAAAGCGCCAGCCATGTACACCTGAGCTGGCAAGTTCGAATCCAGCCTGAGCTCACCAAACAACAATGATGGCTGCAACCAAAAAATAGCCAGGCATTGTGGCGGGCACCTGTAGTCCCAGCTACTAGGGAGGCAGAGGCAGGAGACTCGCTTGAGCCCAGGAATTGGAGGTTGCTGTGAGCTGTGATATTACAGCACTCTATCCAGGGTGACAGCTTGAGGCTCTGTCTCAAAAAAAAAAAAAAACAAAAAAAAAACTGCAACAACAAAAAATTAAATGGGTATTGTGATGGGCGCCTGTAGTCTCAGCTACTTGGGAGGCGGAGGCAAGTGACTCGCTTGAGCCCAGGAATTGGAGGTTGCTGTGAGCTGTGATGTTACAGCACTCTATCCAGGGTGGCAGCTTGAGGCTCTGTCTCAAAAAAAAAAAATGTGCATTGAGAATACAGGGTATCCCAAAGGTCATCCCTAAAGTTGTCATACAGAGGGAAAATGAGAATTTGTCTTTATTTACAAAAAAAAAAAATCATTACAAAAATTTATTTATTTATTATTTTTATTAAATCATAGCTGAGTACATTAGTGCAATCAAGGGGTACAATGTGTTGGTTTTATATACAATCTGAAGATAACAAAATTTTATAAAGAGGTGACCAACACATAGAGAATATTTTATAAATATTTTGTAAAATTTTATAATGAATATTTGTAAATAAAGGTACATTTAGCTATAATTTCCCATTTTCCCTAGGTTTAGTGACTCTTAGGAGTGACTTTTGTGATATCCTGTATTTTGGTTTCTTTCCCTATAAAGTAGAAAAACTAAATTGAAAATTTTTTATGTCTATTTTTGAAAATACCTTTATAATAAAAGAAAAAAAATAACTTCCCCATCCCAGGTCTATCTGGTATGATTCCCCCCAACTCCCGGAATTTTCTGGAAGCATTTATTTAGACATTATATGGCTAACTCCATATCTTATTCTGGCCAAAATCAGTTCTTCAGAGGTTTTGTAGCTGGTTAGAGAGGTATGGAAAACTGATTTCTATGTTTGTATTTAAAGTATAATCTCTAATGCCCATAAATAACCACATCACAGAGGCATCCGGGAAGTAAACAGGTATGAATCAAGGGTACTGAAATCGGAAACGGCTCAAGGCCAGGTCACACTCTTCATGAATGGATTAGACACTCTTAGTTATAAGTCATCAGAAGAGCTTGCTTGTTTGTTTTCTGGATTCTGCCAGCTGGTGTGGAGCTCAGCCAGATTTTGATGTCTTCTGTGCTTCCACAAAAGAACTCCAGACTGGCAACTCTTGCAGGACTTCACCATTTAACTCAACATCTGTGTTTCTTGGTTTAAAATGCACATATTGTCTTCAGATGTTGTATGCACATAGACACTATAAAATGAAGACCCAGGTATGGAGAATCCTAAAAGATCTAAAAGTAGACCTTCCATTTGATCCTGCAATCCCATTACTAGGTATCTACCCAGAAGAAAAAAAAAACATTTTACCACAAAGACATTTGCACCGGAATGTTTATTGTGGCTCAATTCATAATTGCCAAGTCGTGGAAGCAACCTAAGTGCCCACCAATCCATGAATGGATGAACAAAATGCGGTATATGTATACCATGGAATATTATGCAGCCATTAAAAAAGATGAAGACGTTACATCTTTTGCATTTACCTGGATGGAGTTGAAATACATTCTTCTTAGTAAAGTATTGCAAGAAGGGAAAAATAAATATCCAATGTACTTCATACTAATATGAAATCAATGCATAAACAATTACATGCTCATAAGAACAATAAAACACTAAAAATCATCTAGTGCAGGGGTAAAGGGAAGGGAGGACATTTGGCAGAGGGAGAGAGGGCATGAGGTGTGTTCTCACCCAATGTGTACATTGTGAGGGTGTATAACTCGTTCCCTGGGTGAGGGGCTCTTCTACCAATGGAACTTTGCCCTGGAAGTGAGAACAATGTAACGTAAACATTGTATCTTCGTATTAATTTAAAAAAAGGGGTGGCGCCTGTGGCTCAGTGAATAGGGCGCCGGCCCCATATACTGAGGGTGGCGGGTTCGAACCCAGCCCCAGTCAAACTGCATCAAAAAATAGCCGGGCGTTATGGCGGGCGCCTGTAGTCCCAGCTACTCGGGAGGCTGAGTCAAGAGAATCGCCTAAGCCCAAGAGCTGGAGTTTGCTGTGAGCTGTGACTCCACAGCACTCTACTGAGGGTGATAAAGTGAGACTCTGTCTCTACACACACACACACGCAAAAAAAAAATACTAAAAAAAAAATACTCAAAGACCAAAAAAAGAAGAAGAAGAAGACTCAGGAGTTCAAAATTAAGTTAAAGAGGTAGAAGAAAGAGAAGTTTGCAGTGCTTGGGAAAATTCTGCTATCCTACTAAAAGTCAGATCTAGAAATGTCTCCAGGAAGCTCTCTGGCTGGTGGCTCCTGCAAGGATGCACCACTCTAGCAATGATTACACTTGATAACAGGTCCCCACATGGTGGTTTTAATTATGGTTAATAAAAATGTAAAAGGATTATTTAGCTTACTGAATACCTGAGCAAACTTATAAAGAACCACATTCAAACTGAAAGTAAATTCCAGACTCTTCTGATTTTCCAACAAATTATGTTTGGTACCAGAATAGACACAGATCAGTTAGATGAAATTCAGGAACAAACTTTTATACAAGGGTCTGGCAAGGATTTTATATATGGCTCTGGTAGACAGCCAGTTGCCTCCCAACACGCATCCTTGTTTCTGTACTAAGAACCCCCATATGGTTGGTAGCAGAAACATATCTCTCTGAAAGACTCTTCCCCCAATTTCCATTGTAGAGGAGCAGTCAATGATAGATAATGTGGACTATGTGGAAAGATTTTTCAAGGAGGATGATTCAGGTAAGAGGTGTGCCATTTTGTTCTTTCTTCTCTCCTTCCACTTTTGTGCCTGGAACTTCCACATGATGGCTAGAGTTGTAGCAGCCATCTTAGAATCATGAGGAAGAGACCAAGAGACTATCACAGACCTCAGCCCCAAATCCTCATACCACTGAACCACCAGCAATAAGCACTCACTTTGAATTCTTACTATATGAGAAAAATAAGTCTTTATATGTTTAAGCAACTTGCACTTCGAAAGATGTCCACAGGAAGATGAAATACTTAACACACACACACGTCCAAGAGCAAAATTAAATTTAACCCAGATTAAAGTGTCTACTTGTACAACAGTATAATCCTATATATAGCCAAGTGCAAAATTATGTGTCTTAAATGATGCTGAACTTCTCATCCATCTATACATAGCGGCAGATGGAGGCTTTAGGTAAACATGTGAAGGAAAGCAGTCTCCAAGATTTACCAAATTAATTCTGACGTTGGCAAGAACTGTGTAGTCTGTTCACCATGCTTCGGTTAAACAGTGTTGAGCTTCTGGTAAACCTGCTTTGGGTTTCTAGTCACAGGCAGGGGATAGGCCACATCATCTCTGAAGGTCACCTTGCAGGTGGGCTGTTTTCTTGAAAGTTTATTATGTTAATAACATGGGACTCTGGAGCCAGCTTTTTAAGAAGATTTGAGTGCCTTGTAGGTATCAGCTCGAGGCATGGTGAGTAGTGGTGAGCCACTTCCTGATGTCCCCTCTTCTCTCTCCTTGCTGCCTGACTGCCCCGCATCAACGGCCTCCATTTCGCCCTCCTGCCCTACCTTTGTGTGCATCATACAGGTTCAGAATTTAAAGCCAGTCGTTCTGAATTTAAGTCCTGAGTCCGCCACTAAGATGTCATTCATCTCATTAGCCTTCCGACTCCTTATCTGTGAAAGAGGACCCAGAGCAGACTCAAATGCTTATTGGGAAGGCTAAATGAGCTAAGGCACTGGGCAGACTCTGGCAGGAAAAACAAACTAGCCCAGCGCTGGATGATGGGGAGGGGTCAACAGCATCTAAACCAGTGGGATGCTCTGACTGACATGGGGCAGTTCTGCAGACAAAGCCTGGGCTCCATCCTCAGCGTGTCACCCTCACTCCTGCACCTACAGACCATCTCCAGTGGGCAACACCATGGGTCCAGGGGACATCGAAGGTGGGCACCTGTACTATTTTTCTTTTTTTTTTTTTTGAGACAGAGCCTCAAGCTGTCACCCTGGATAGAGTGCTGTGGCATAAAGCGAGTCTCTTGCCTCTGCCTCCCAAGTAGCTGGGACTACAGGCACCCGCCACAACACCCGGCCATTTTTTGGTTGCAGCCGCGGCGGGCCTGGGCTGGATTCGAACCCGCCAGCTCAGGTGTATGTGGCTGGCGCCTTAGCCTGTTGAGCCACAGGCGCCGAGCCTACTATTTTTTTTTTTTTTTTTTTTAAGCAGAGTCTTGGTCTGTTGCAAGACTAGAGTGCAGTAGTGTCATCATAGCTCACAGCAACCTTAAACTCCTGGGCTCAAACAATCCCCCTGCCTCAGCCCCTTAAGTAGCTGGGGCTACAAGTACCTGCTACAATGCCCAGCTATTTTTCTATTTTTGATAGAGACAGGGTCTTGCTATTGCTCAGGCAGGACTTGAACTCTTGAACTCTTTTTTTTGTAGAGACAGAGTCTCACTTTATCGCCCTGGGTAGAGTGCCGTGGCATCACACAGCTCACAGCAACCTCCAGCTCTTGGGCTTAGGCGATTCTCTTGCCTCAGCCTCCCTAGTAGCTGGGACTACAGGCGCCAGCCACAGCGCCCGGCTATTTTTTTGGTTTGCAGTTCGGCCGAGGCCGGGCTTGAACCCGCCACCTTCGATATATGGGGCTGGCGCCCTACTCGCTGAGCCACAGGAGCCGCCCGAACTCTTGAACTCAAACAATCCTCCTAGAGTGCTGGGATTACAGGCATGAGCCGCCTGCACTGTGCTGGGATGATGGGCGTGATCCACCCGCTTCTGACCACACTGTGCTGGGATGATGGGTGTGAGCCACCTGCTTCTGACCACACTGTGCTGGGATGATGGACATGATCCACCTGCTTCTGACCACACTGTGCTGGATTCATGGGCGTGATCCACCCGCTTCTGACCACACTGTGCTGTGATCATGGGCGTGAGCTGCCTGCACAGGGGCTGGCAGGTTTGAACCTAGCCTGAGCCTGCTAAACACATCCCTTCCTTCAGCTCCATAATCATTCTATTAATATTTTCTAACACTCCAGTCTTTGCAAACTTAATTTGTGTCTTCCTTATGTATCATTCCATTTCTCTCTTTTGAGCCCTCTGCACCTGCCAGGCTGAGAGGAGGGCAGGATGCTACTGGAGCAAGTGGGAGCCTGGTGGGAGATGATGGCTGAGCAGAACCAGCCTGTCCTTGGTACCCTGGAGTGGAATGTGGGGCTGTAGAGAAAGGACACAACGGTGCAAATATTCCAAATATGCTGCCGTGACACAGGGGAACAGGAAAGGAGGGGGAAAAAGAACATTTGTAGGCACAGGAACTATGCTAGGTGTTGTTTTTCCTGGTCCCGGGCAGAAGTGTCCACCCCCTGCCACAGTCTGAACCAGCCACTCAGTCATGGACTGTCTGAATCTTGTAGATGGCTGGGAGAAATGCCAGGGCCTGCAGCGCCTTTGGAAACAATTCTAACCTACCCAAGAGTGGACAAGCAGATTGGATAAGCCTGGGCACAGTTGTAGGGGACAACTTTGCCTTCTCCTCCTTAACTAGATTAGGAAAATCCCCAGAAAACCAATAAGAAAAGATGGGGGTGGGTGGGAGAGAGAGTGTAAAGCCATAAAAGAGCTAAAAGCTTAGAGTATTTCTGGGGAAGGAGTTAAGAATATGCCACCCCCAAATATGCCATATTTTGACTTCAAGGCACTTGAAAAATGATAGGTACAAGATCACTCTGGCCTTCATGCAGATGAAATCCTTGTGTGAAATGAGAAAGTATCATTCTTATCATGGACAGCAAGTCGAGGCCAAGGGAAATTTGAACAAACTGTTACACTAAGCCTTGTCTTCTTAGCCACTTCTCTACCCAGCTAACTACCCTAGCTCAAGCCCCTTTGGCTTGTCACATTTTCACAATTTCCTACTCCTAAGTGTTCAATTCTAATTGAGTCTTCCTTTCCTCATTGGGGCTTCCTGTCATGTAAACTTACATTACATCGATGTGTATGTTCTTCTCTGATTAATGTTTCTCATGTCAATTCAATTCTCAGGCCCAGTTGAAAAACAGGAAATGGGTGAAATTAAAATTTGGTTCCCCTACAATGGAGATTTATTTGAGATTGCAGGCTCGGATTTCATTGAGATTTTGAAGTTTGATTTAAAGCTGGAATTTCAATGCAGGGTGGGGGCCAGAGGGACGCTTGACTAGGATTGGATAAAGATCATGATACAACAGTTTCGGATTCCAGGTACCTTTTCATACTCTAGCAACCATACCCAAAAGCATTCTTGCCATAATGTTGTCCTGCTTTTTGCTTTTTAAAATTACTTTTGTGCAGTTATATTATCTTATTGTACTCCTTCAAAAATCAGGTATGAGTACATTTTACATTTCAAAACAAATTAAAGAATCTAAGTCTCCTGGCTAAACCTAGACGTTAGCACCAAAGTCTGGAATTCTAGAGCTTGGGGAGAGGGAGTAAAGCAGAAAGAAATTACAAGGCACAAGTTTTGATGATTATTACTTTGTCATTTCTGAATTCATCTTAATCTGACTACAAATAAGCTGAAACTTACCTTTGTGCCACCTTCAAAAATAACCCCACCCTGATGGCAGAAGCAAAGGGAGAGGGAAGCAATCATTATGGTCAGTTACTGATTTTACCCGGATAGAGAGTGGGAATGCAGGTCTAGAACTCAGGCCCTATAAAGGGAAGTCATTTGAGACAGGACTTTAGAGTCGCAGTCATTTAAATGCAAATACTGATTGGACTGATGACAATTATTCTTCTGATGTTAGCCCCACAAGGACTGAAGAAGATGCCAACTTTCTGAGCCTCATTAACGGTGAGAAAGGCCTTCAACACTCTTGCTCACATTGTTATCAATTCCTTGGCCAGAACATCAGAGCCAAATTGGATGAGGACATAAAGGTGAGACTCAGCTTATATGAAAAATGACAGACATAAGTCCCAAACAGATTACTTGGATGTACTAAGATGAAATTTAACTAAGATAAATACAAAGCTAACCCTTAGGTCCCCCAAATGAACTGTGCTGGTTAATGGAGCAATGTGGCTAATGGAGAAATGTGGTTTAACGGGACCATCTGCAGAGAGTAGTTCAGTGTTTTGGCTGACTGTATGTTGTTATGAGTCACAGTTTGTTCGATACAAGACTGGGAAAGGAGAAAACAGGCAGCAAAACAAAACTGAAAACAAAACCAACACAGCCCCGGACAGCATGAGAACCGCAGAGCTACAGAATGCTAACACTGAGAGGGCTCTTAGAAAGCATCTCCCATGGGGCGCCTGTCACGTTGGAAGGCCTCGTTATTTAACTAAATCAAATAAGGCTGCATTCAAGGAACTTCAATTAGATATACTTTCAAAATGTACATTATTTTTAACAATCTAACTACTACGCACTTAATCATTTCAAAAAAATGAAAACAATTTGTTAATTTCAAAGTTGACTGACCTTTTAATGGCTTTGTTGTGGCTGCTTTTCACTGGGAAGTCTCTGAATGTCTGCTTACAGCACTTTTCAGGCACGTTGGTTGATGAAGGTGTGGGTATTCTACGGCATTTTTCTTTTTCTTTTTTTTTTTTTTTTGAGACAGAGCCTCAAGCTGTAGCCCTGGGTAGAGCGCTGTAGCATCACAGCAAACTCCAACTCCTGGGCTTAAGCGAGTCTCTTACCTCCGCCTCCCAAGTAGCTGGGACTACAGGCACCGACCACAACGCTTGGCTATTTTTTGGTTGTAGTTGTCATTGTTGTTTGGCGGGCCCAGGCTGGATTCGAACCTGCCAGCTCAGGTGAATGTGGCAGGTGTCTTAGCTGCTTTAGCCACAGGCATCAAGCCTCTACTGCATTTTCCCATGTTTCAACTGGATCTTCCTTAGGCTCAAACCATGACTTTAGAATGTCATCTATTGAGAGCTCAATGAATTTCACCTAGTTCTTTAGGTGCCTTTGTGATATCAACGAGGCGAGGCTGAAATGCTCATTTGAGTGTCATGTCATGGTTCTCAAAGTCAGTGAACCTTTTTTCATTGTATTCTCCAATTAATAGGTCTATAGCAGCTGCATCGTAATCTTCGAATGGTTCACATATTCATCCTGCTCATCAATGACCTTTGCTACTGGGGAAAATGTTCATCCAAAATTTTCTTTTGAAGACGTTTTTATTAAAAAAAAAAAAAACAAAACTTTTTTTGGCTGGGTGCAGTGGCTCACAGCTGTAATCCTAGCACTCTGGGTGGCCGAGGTGCATGGATTGCCCGAGTTCAGGTTTGAGACCAACCTGAGTAAGAGAGAGAGAGTGATCTTGTCTCTAAAAAGAGCAAGGCATGTGGCAGGCGCCTGTAGTCCCAGCTACTTGGGAGGCTGAGGCAAAAGGATGCTTAAGCCCAAGAGTTTGAAGTTGTTGTGAGCTATGCTGTCATGGCATTCTACCAAGGGTGTCAAAGTGAGACTCTGGTCTCAGAAAAAAAAAAAAGAAAGAAAGAAAGAGAAAAAAAGATATCTTTTTCCCCAAATGCTTGGATTTTTTGCCAAATGTCATATATGTTTTACCTTGTAAGGAAATAGTCAAATTGTTTTGATATGACATGATATTACACAGAAATACTATATTCCTTTAGAAATATTCTTTCAATAATTCACATTGCCAATTCTGTTCTTCTTTAAAGTTACTACATATATTACTATCTGTTTGCCCAGAGAAAAAATTTTGGCTAACACCTGTCCCTGTGATACCCAATGCACTAGAGAATGATATGACAAATCCACACTGAAAACCTCCTTGTTTCTACTTTAGCATGTTATGTAAGTGGTGATCACTGTGTCATTTGCATGAATATAGTCAACAATCTTTATAATTTGTTGCAAAGTGTCACTTAAAATTGCTTTAGCCAGAGATTTTGCTGCACTAAAGCTACAATGAAAAGAAATGAGACCATCTGGATCGTTAATACATTTTTTATCTGTGCAATAAATCCTTCATGTTTTCCTGTCACAGAAGGTGCACTGTCTGTACATACAATTTACTGCATGATATTTATCTTGAAAGTCATTGGAAATACTGATTACCCATGTTCTGTACACGATAGCGCTCAAAGTGAGTAATTCTTTGTAGTAAAGAAAATCTTCTATTATGACCCCAATGAAGTATAAAATCTGTGCTGAGTCAGTAATATCAGTGGATTCATACAAAGTGATTGAATAATAAATATTTTCATTTTGATACATTGCATGAAGTTGTTCTATTAAGTTGAAGGCTAATTTATGCTGCCCATCAGTTATGGTTCTCCTTGAAAGAGGAAATGTTATCAGGGTCTAAGCATCTTCCAACTTCAACAATGCATTGTTTCACAATTTCTACATCACTGAAGGCTTCCCTTTTTTCCTGAGTATATAAGCTCCTTTATAAGTTGCTTCAGTGGCATTATTTCCAGGTTTTATTGCTGCTTGAAAGAATTGTCTTTGCTTTTGCTTTTCATATTTTAATTTCTGCAATACAACCTTTCACTCCTCTCCCTCTGATTTAAAATATTTGTGGTCCCTATGAGTATTATAAAGCTGAAGAGCATTAAATTTCTTTAATGTTGATATTGCTTCACAAAGCAAGCAAATCATCTTATCTTTAGCAGAAACAAGATAATATTGCAATCCCCAGTCTCTGATCTGTTTTCTTCTTTCAGCATTCTCTTGGTCTTCTTTGACATGATGGACTGTTATGCAGACAGAATTAAAAAATACTGTCCTGTCGAACTGTGCAACTATTCGCAATTCCACTTCAAATATAGTGCATTGTTGCCAAAAGCCCCTAACAGACTGGCATACTCCATCCCTATAAATTCTCACCAATCTTGTGTGATAGTGGTGCCAGACAGGGAGGGGAAGTTAGAATTAAAGCACATGTGTTGCAGCCGTTGATTTAGCCTTCATGGCTTACTAATGTTCTAACTGGGCCAGTCAGTCAGGGAGGATGGTTTCATTCAAATGTATCCTAATCTTTGGTATTTTAAATACATTCATTAAAAAATATATAATAAAATATAAAAGGCAAACAAAAATCTGTTAGCAAAAATATAAGGATTTGTTCTGTAAATTTGGGTTCTGTCAAAAGGCTGCAATTAAGGACCTAAAAGGCCACATAATAAATAGCCTTAAGGCCACAGGTTCCCCACCCCTGGTGTAGACCTTGGGACAAAGGAAGGGAATGCCCGAGCAGACAATCTTGAGGAAAGGGCTTAAGGGCTTGTCTGGTTACAATCCTCCACTGGGATAGGAATCCATGGAAATTAAGTAGCACAGTAAGGAATTAGTGACAAGAGGGAAATGGGAAGGTCAAGGCTAAAAAAGTAAAAATTCAAAAGGGATGAAAGCCACCAATATTTAAAAGATTATTAAAATGCAAATTGCTGGGCCCCATCTCCAGACGTTCTCATTCAGCTGCTCTGAGTGGTCTCAGAATGTGCATTTCTAACAAATTCTCAGCTGATGCTGATGTGATCCAACACAAAATTCTCTGCTACTACAAAATTATAGTTTGTTTTTAATCCTCTGTAGTTTTGAGATTTTGCTGCGATACAAATGGCCTGTGCTCAGTAAGCCCAAATAAGGAAGAATTTATCGGTTTTGACGTCTCACATGTTTGTATTTAAATTATGTTCTTTCCAAAACTTCATATTGCTTAGCAGAAAATCTTTACTTTCTGACCCTTAATGTTTCCTATCAATTTGGATTCATAAAGCAGACTTCTGTGGCTGCTTCTGCTTTATTTTCTGGCATTAATTTAACAATTTTCCTTTGGTCTTCTTCCTCTTTTCCTCTATTTGTCTATTATGTTCAGCAGATCAAAGCTTCATAACATATTAAGTTGTGAGCTGCTTTTAGCCCATGATATCTGGCTCTTCACAGCTTCTAAAATAGTAAATACTGGTCCAATCCTTTTCCCAAAAATCCACACTCAGCTCACCAGCCCCAGTGACCTATCAAGACTTGAAATAGCCACGTTCAATTCCTGATTAATTTTATTCTCTATTATATACTTGAAGCTTCAGCCTTTAGATCCCGCTAGGAAAATTACTAGCATATGGGAATGCATATAAATGATATGTAAAGCAATGCAAATTAATATAAAACACTCATCTCTAAATTTCTTGGGAAAAGTCTATAAGCCTCAATGTTGATGTTATTTGCTTTGTTTCACTATACTCTGGCAGGCAATGACTGGATCCTTTTATAATGGTTCATTTCATATAGCACTCAGCACCTAACACTTGTTATCGTGCTAAGTGGGTCCTATTTGCCTATGAGTCAGGCAAATGGGATCCTGGCCTTAACTTTGCCACTCTTCGGTTCTATGGCCTTGGATAGATTCTCAAAATTCTCTGGGTCTTAGATTCTACAACTAGAAGTGATAGAAATGGCACCAGCACTCAGGCTTATTGAGCACTCCCAGTGTGCCAATAATGTACACAGGATGCATGCATTGTGTATCCATGATGTACACACCAATTCCTACAATGGCCCATGAGAAGGTACTGTGGAGCATGCAGCCCTTACATGTGGTGCATGGCAGAGACCAGGAAACTGAGACAGAAAGGTCAGGAAGCTTTTGCCAGGACCTAAGCAAGGGAGGGACAGGGCCAGAATAAGGGGCTCAGCAGTCACTGCAAGAGCTTTGCTCTTAGCCATACTGCAGCTCTGTTGTGTAATCACCATCTATGTTTGTAATAAACATTGCATTTCAATACCTATGAAATAAATGATGCAGTCCTATGTGCTTCAAAATATTGTTTCTGTAAGATAGTCAATGAGTTTGATATCAATATATCATTATCGCAATCAGATTGTTTTCTACCTAATAATCCCAGGGGAAGAGGGTCCAGATGTCCTGGATGTTCTACTTTTCCTTCTAACTTACTCCATCTCATTCATATTCAAATATGTCTAAAGCTCCCTCATCTTAAAACAGCCATTCCTCTATCCTACCTCCCACTCTGGGAGCAGCTTCCAGTCCTCAGCTACCCACTGCCTTTCCCCTCCCATGCACCCCAGGCTTCCAATCCCACCCTAATACACATGTGATGTGATGCCAGCTTTGGAGAGTCAGCCAGTGCCTGTCCTATGCAGCTACTTGGGAAGCATTTCCACTTGGGAGCCTCAAAAGCTGTCCAGACTCAACAAAACCAAACTTGTCTTTCCTTCTGAAACCTCCTCTTCCTCCAATATTCCCTATTTCTGTAAATAGCAGCACCCATACTTGGAGTCACGCCGCTTTCTCACACCCTACACAAAGCCAGTCTCCAGGCTGATTCAGAGTCAGCCTGGAATCTACCCACTGTGTTATCCCTCCTGCCACTGCTTCAGCCTCCACTGCCAGGCTTCTCGTATCCAATGACCCAATCCATCTGCCTTAGAGCTCCTCAAATCCATCCTTCACACAGCAGCCAGAGTTTTGTTTTGAATCCACATTTCAAAACTTTCAGGTGTGGAACTGTCCTGAGGATCTATTCCAGGCAGTGGTCTCATGGCCTGGCATCACCTCACTCTGGTGCCTACTGGGGTCCACTTTCCCTTACACCCTACTATACTTACCTGTCCTTTCCCTCTACATCTGCTCTATTCCCTTTCCTCTCCCTCTACTCCTTGGGCCCACATTCAACCTCCCAAGAAGCCCTCCGCCTCCAGCCTGTGGTGCAGCTCCCGTGCACCCCTGAAGCCAGTGTTCAACACCTGTGGATTGATGAATTCTCTTTCCAACCTGGCATCACTCAACTGCACTATCTTACTGCTTTCTTCCTGCCTCTAGCCTAAGAAGAAAATTCTCAAAAGCTGTTTTAATTTTACTCCTACTATGTGGTGTTCTGATAAGCCCCAGGTCACCAGGCCAGACTCCCAACTCCAGTGGTTGCTCAAGGGCAAAGAGGGAATAACACCCCTGACTCTACCCGCCCCTCTCCCCTCCTCCATGCCTACAAAATGAGGTCAAGTCGTCCAAAGTAAGTTTGGTAAGTACTCACATTTATGGTCTGCTTATCTTGAAGGTACTTTACCTAGTGCCATCAAATGCCAATTCTGGCTTGTTGCCCAATTACCCATTCTCTTCCTACTTATCTCTGTGCAGATGTGATTTTTAGCCATGTTACTACAAACTCTGCCCCCCACAGGAAAGAGTACAAACCTTCCCTCCCCACCCACAAAGGGTTGGAGATTCAGTGCCACACAACCGGATTCTTTGGCTATTATTTCTCTCCTGATACAAAGTAAGAGATATTTCAACTTATTTGTTCCTTTCTTCTTGGATCCTTGAAAAATGCAACACAGAACAGCTCTCTGGAACGCCTCACTTTTAAAGATTATGCCTCTTCAAGACACTGTCAACAAGAACTGTCAAAACGACTGTTGGTTTCTAGACTGTCTTATGCTGATTTATTAACAGTGGCATATTTTATGCATGTTAAGATCAAAAAGGGTGACTTATATCTACCGAACCACGCGAGACACTTAAGCCAATTAATATTATCCCCAATTCCATTAATCTTCGGATGTGCTCCTCTTCAATTTTAAAGACAGGAAAAAGGGATGTTAAAAGTGCCTAAGGGCTAATTATCACCTCGCGGCTTGTCCAGCAAGTGGACAATACCGACGTTTCCCAGGCCACATGACCCCGTAAAGCTTAGTTCTTAACTTTACCAAACTGCACCGCCTGCCGAGATAAAGACAACGAACGGACTCCAGAGTCCACGTCCCCTGGCCGGCATCCCCGCGGCTCCCAGCCGGCCGCCGGAGGCGCCGCCCCCTCGCAGGGGCACTGTCCCGGCCCGCTCTGCGGCACGAAACCCCGACCTCAAAAAGCGCAGAAGCTTGTCACTGCGAAGGGCGCGGCCGGTGCTTTCTGACCCCCAGAGAACTACTGAGGCCCCCTCCCAGCTGCCCTCGTGAGGAAGCCAGGGGAGCAAACGCGGCTCGTGCTCCTCGTCCCTCTCCCGGAGCCCAGGGGCGGAGGCTCGGGCAGCGTCCCCGGGCCCCGCTGGACCAGAGCTGCTGCAAAGCGGGGCAACGGGAGCCCCGGCTCAGCAGGTTCCCTGGGACCTCTCCCCTCGGCGCCTCTCACCAGCGCGGGCGGATCTGGGTGGTCCTGGGCCCCCAAGGGCCAAGACAGCGGGGTTCTCCGCCTCCCGGCAAGGACGCGTTAGGCAGCAGTGTCCTCGCTACTCCGAGAGTCCAGCAGCCCCTGGTGCGAATGCGCCGGCGACTCCGGCCTCGCCGCCCCGCTCTGCCCGCAAGCCCGGGAAGCCGGCGCCGTGGGCCGCGCCCCGCATCTCCCGCAGCCCGCCGCCCTTCCTCGGGGCTGGCCTCCGCGAACTTTGCGGCGGTGGAGCCCCGAAGTTGAGGCGTCCGCTAGGCGCACACCGGGGTTACCCACCGGCCCGCGAGTCTGTCCGCCCATTGGGTGCCCTTGCCGCCCGCTCGGGGCACCCACTGACGTCTGGAGCGGAGGCGGCCAGGACTCTGCCTGGATCACGACAAGCCCCCTCCGGTCCCCACCCCCATCCCCGGCTGGGACGTGCAGCCAAAGTTTTCTCCGGCGGGAAAGTGAAAGTCACGAGGAGAAGAGGGTCGGGAGTCCTCGCCACCCCGCGGCTGAGACTGGGGCCCCACGCCCGTCACTGCTGGACACTCCCAGTCCTGGCCGTTCCTCGCTTGCCTGGGTGGCCAAGTCAACTTACGAAAGGGAGCGGGGCAGCCCCGAACACGAAGTCCCCGCAACTGCAGAGGTCGGCCCGGCGGGGCCGCGGGCTGCGCTCGGGCCTCCCACCCCTCGGCGGCGGCGGCGGCGGCTCGCTCCTGCCCTCCTCCGTCGCCCTGCTAGGCAGTTGCGCTCCCTCGGCCCGGGGTGGGAGAGCGCCGAGCGGCCCCCGTGACGTGTGGAGAAAGGAGGAGCGCCGCCGCAGCGTCCCCGCAGAGGGAGCTCCCGGCCCTGCACTCCCGGGTCCCCTCGCCGCGCTTGGGACAAAGTTCCGAGGCGCGCACGGCGCTCCGCTCCAGCCGAGCTGCCCGACTCTCGCTGTTGCTCCGAGCGTCATCCAGGTTTGGTTCCCTCCCACGTTAAACTAACAAGAAATCCGAGAGCTAAATGACTTGCCCAAAGTCGCTAAGAGAACGGTGACAAAGCAGACTCACATTTGTGACTCCTAACTTCCCCCCAGATGCCCGGCTGTGCGAGGCTGGGGCCCTGCGGGAAACGGCCAGCCGAGGCAGACGGTACGCTCCCTCTCAAGGGTGAGACGAGGAGTGTCCTGTGCAGCCTGGAGAAATACTATCAGCAGCGTGGGAAGGTGGAACTTTTTGCCCAATAAATAGGATACAAAGTTGTTTTTTAATCAGTGCCTAGATGCCAATTAGGCTTCCTGTTTACCTTCAAGGGAGGGGGTGAGAGGGCCGACTGTGCGGATGCGGTATGTGGCCCAATCTGGATTCCCACAAAATTGCAGGAAAAGCACATACCCACTCAACTAATTGAGTAATATCTAGAGTCTGCCTTTCTAGCGAGTTCCTGCGAATATACTAACTTCGTATAGTATATTACTTGTGTTTACTGTTCACGTGCTTCAAGGAGTCTTTCTGTCTGTGTTCCTGGTCCTTTCAGGGGGACAGGAGTTCGTAGGGCCCGTCTCCAAGACAGCGAGTGGAACCAGGCCTGTCAGTCCCCGTTGGCCGGTGCCTCACTGCCTTCCGTCCATCCGTGTTGACTGAGGGCCTGCAATACGTAAGGTCGGTCAGTGGTGAGCTGGGCGTGACCTAGGACACAATGAATCCCCCAAAGGGAGTATGCCTGGGACCCCACATCCTTCACTTCCACAACCTGGAGTAGAGAAACTGAACCTATTTTGGCAAATGTTTTTAATTTCCATTTCACAGACTTAACTCTCATTTCATGCAGTTTGTGGATATGAGACTTTTAAAACACCTTCAACATAGAGTTTGTAAACTTTGTTTTGGATGTATGCTTCTACCATACCCAGCTCCTTTCCTCTTCTTTATTCACTTCCTTTAATTCCTCTTGTCATTTAAAACATTGCTCCAACCGGCCCCTCCGTCTTCTGGAAAAGCTTGGATAGTAGCTACCAGAGGGCCTCTGCCACACTCCAAGCCTGCTCATTGTTCTCAGCATTCCTGAGAACATTTGTCATTTGTCATTTGTTTCTGAATGACCACAAACTGGGTAGCTTAAAACTATAGAAACGTATTTCCTCATAGTTCTGAAGGCTAACCCTTGAAACCAAGGTGTTAGAGGGTGGCGATCCCTCTGAAGGTACTAGCGGACAATTCTCTGTCTCTTCCTAGTTTCCGGTAGTTGCCAGCAATTCTTGGAGTTTCTTTGCTTGCAGCTGCACCACTCCAATATCTGCACTATTCGACAGTCTTTGGCCTTTTCCTGTGTCTCCTCTGAGTCCAATTTTACTCCTCTTTAAGGACACCAGTCATTGCACTTAGGACCCACTCTGATCCAGGATGACCTCATTTTAACTTGATCACTCTGCAAAAACCCTGTTTCCAAATAAGGTCACATTCACAGATTCCAGGTGGACATAAATTTTCAGGGAACACTATTTAACCCAGTACAGTCACCAAAAGTCACTGTTAATGAAAATATATTTCCTGAGCTGTGGATGCCAAGAGGTGAAGATCACAGCCCTGTCCTCAAAGAAACTCTAGTCACAGAACATAAATAAGACAGGAGCTGTTAAGCCAGCTAGCTGGGGCCAAATGACAATCCATGGGCCAAATGGCAGCTGTCCTCGAGGAATTTAGCCAAGGAGGAATAGTCACTGAGGATACCATTAGAGAACTCCAAGGTGGGAGAGATCCATCCTTTAAGGAAAAGTAGGAAAACCAAAGACAAAGAGGGCTTATGATAAGCAGAATTCTAAGGGAGAGGGTGTGCCTGGCAGAATCTTGTGAAGTTTTATGCAGAAATGAAAGATCAAAGGAGTATAAATACCTACACACTGAATATGAAACATAGTGAATTACTTTTATTGTCTAGTAGTACATATGCTGTAATGCCTTGACAATTAGCATGCTTTAAAAAGTGCTATTTCCTTTTGGTAATTTCATTTCATCCTTATGACAATTGTATCATTAGAGAAAGGGACATTATATCTTATAACCAAGGATCTGAAGGCTCAAAAGGATCAAGTAATTTGCCCAGGTCAAATAGTTGATTACTTACAGAGTTGGTATGAAGCATACTGGTCTGGATATTCTTTTCTTTTTTTGTAGAGATGGAGTCTCACTATATCGCCCTCGGTAGAGTGCTGTAGCGTCACAGCTCACAGCAACCTCCAACTCCTGGGCTTAGGTGATTCTCTTGCCTCAGCCTCCCGAGTAGCTGGGACTACAGGCGCCCGCCACAACGCCCAGCTATTTTTTGTTGCAGTTTGGCCGAGGCTGGGTTTGAACCCGCCACCCTCAGTACATGGGCTGGCACCCTACCGACTGAGCCACAGGCGCCACCCTAGGTCTGAAAATTCTTCATTCAGGAATTTCCCCACCAAAATGATGTTGCCTACTGGGTCAGACTTCCCGTATTGATTGCATTGTTCAAGGAAAATATTGAGGGCAATGCTGCAAGAAACAGAAAGCCTCACTAAAAGCTATGTGAGTCTCATCTGGAATTATAATAAACTCCCGTCAGAATTATCTGAACTGATTTCACAAAACCTTCTAAGGATTTTCAAGTGTATTGAAGAGTCTCCTTTTGGCATTCACAAAGTATTAAGGGTCCTATTAAGGATCCAGTACCCTTCTGTAGAAATCAGCTTAAAGAAATAAGGGTTGAATGGAACTTTGCAGGCATGCTCAGACATTGGTAAGAAGTTGAGTAAAAAAGACAAGAAATTATATCACAGGATGGTATGCCAGCAGAAATTGATAACTGAAGCTCAGTGTCTGATCTGCCCAATGTGGAGTTAGCATAGACAACAGATCTTGCTTGGCATGTTTTGAAGCCTTTCTGGTGAGAATCTGCAACTAGCAGCAGAAAGCAAGCAGGAAGTCTAGCCTTGGGCTGAGTATCTGATGATTTGATGTGTTTCCTTAGATTTTCCTTTACTTGGCAAGCAGGTAACTTGCTGGATCCTCTGCCGGGTATCTTAACAGGTATATTTAAGTTTGGAATGCCTTTGAGTCTAGTGTGATGCACTGAGTTCTTGCTTGTGCAAAGTGCTACACTGGTTGCTATGGGAGAATATAAAAATATAAAAGACAGTTCCTGACCATGAGAAACTCCCATCTATTTTAGGACATATGAGACATATAGAATAAAAATTATGTAAGTGTGGTTGCAGTGGGATTCGTAAGCAGTTTTTCATCACTCAGTTCTCTGGTCAGATGTGACTTCTCAAAACCAGGCCTTCCTGACCCAGCTCCTAGTACCTTTTGCCCTTTATCCTGTTCGATGGTCTTGATGACACTTACCCACTATCGGAAATTAAATTGTTCTCTTGTTCATTCTGCTCCTAGACATAACATCCATGAGGACATAAACTTTGTCTCATTCTCTTTATTCATAGAACCCAAAATAATGGTAGGCATATTAGGTGCTCATTAATTATTTGTTAACTAAATGAGTAAATGTTAGATTATTGCAAAACTTCATCTCCCAATCCCGATTACTCACTGAAAAGTTCAAACTTATGGCCCGCCCTCTACGGCTCTTGGCGCCAGAGCAGTAACACCTTATTGGCTATTCTACCATCCCGTCACCGCCCCTAACGGAACCTATATAAGTCTTTTGCTCTCTTGTCTTTTGCTCTCTCTCTTTTCTCTCTCTCCCCCTTTCTCCCCCCCTGTCTCGTGTGTCTCTCTCTCTCTCTTTCTCCTGTCCTCGTCTCTCCTCTCCTCCCTTCCTCCATCTCTCTCCCTGTCTCTCTCCCTTCCCCCTTAATGCTGCTCTGCAGCATCCCCCACCAATAAAGACCTTTCATACAAGCCTTGGTGGTCTGTGAAGTTTCTGCTGGTCGAGTGCCCCCCTTTCAGTAAAATACATGTTCAACTACTGAAAATGGATTAAGATAACTTTGATTAATGGATTGTTTCCCTCACTTGCCTGGTAAGACTTACTTAGGTACTTGTCAAAAAATTTGCTGGCCAGGTGCAGTGGCTCATACTTGTATCCTAGCACTCTGGGAGGCTGAGGCAGGAGGATTGTTTGAACCCAGAAGTTTGAGGTTGCTGTGAGCTAGGGTAACCCCACAGCACTCTAGACTGGGAAACAGAGTGAGACTCTGCCTCAAAAAAAGAAAAAAAGTTGCTGATGATTCTGATTTAGTAACCTAGAGTGTGGCCAGTAATCTACATTTTCAGGAAGAATCCCCGGGGACTCTTTTAATGAAATAGTCAGGGAAATGTGGGATCAGAGAGTAGATGGGCGAGAAGAGTGAAGTAATAAGAGCAGTTGCAGTGGTCAATCGTTGCTCCTTAGAATCATGTAAGCTCGTCAGATGATTGTACTGTGTAGACAAGGCTCAAAACCCCTGAAGTCCCTCAGAAAAATTGTATAAGTACTCTTAATATATTACTACCTATGGTGTGGTGGCTTCCAGATTCTTGTGTCTCTGTCCTTCTTGTGTCTTGCAGTGGGAATCCTTGATCTCCTATTCTGGAAGGACATGTGTGCATGGGCTTAAGCCATAACTCAATTTGAGAAAAACTGCAGAAGCTTCTTTTTTTTTGGCCAGGGCTGGGTTTGAACCAACCACCTCCGGCACCCTACTCACTGAGCCACAGACGCTGCCCAGAAACTTCTTGCTATTGTGGGAAAAAAAGGTATTTCAAGCAATAACTAAATGTAACCTCTTGTACTTCATGGCTGGAAAAGATAACTACAAGAATATTTTAGTGGTAAGAAAGCCAAGGGCTTCCTGGACATTGCCTAGATTGGCAGAGGTGAAACAGAGCCAGAATTCTATGCTTATTACAAAAAGGGGGGGGGGGAAACATGGGAATTCTGGGTTTCCCTCACGGGCCTGGAGAAAGGTGGTAAGTAGCCCAAGGAAAGATGGAAGATGAGAAGGGTCTGTAGTATTAGTTTCTAACCTGGCCACGTATTTTAGTCACCAGTGCTGTAACAGAATACCCAAGACTGGGTAATTTAGAAACAATAGAATTTAATTTGGCTCACAGTTTTGGAGGCTGGAAAGTCCAAGAGTATGGTGCTAGCATCTGACAAAGGCCTTCATGCTGTGTCATGCCAATGGGGAAATGCAAGAAAGCTTGAGAGGAAGGGGGGCAAACGTATCTTTTTTTTTTTTTTTTTTTTTTTGAGACAGAGTCTCAAGCTGTCACCCTGGATAGAGTGCAGTAGCATCACAGCTCACAGCAACCTCTAATTCCTGGGCTCAAGCGAGTCTCTTGCCTCCGCCTCCCAGGTAGCTGGGACTACAGGCGCCCGCCACAACGCCCGGCCATTTTTTGGTTGCAGCCGTCATTGTTGTTTGGCAGGCCTGGGCTGGATTCGAACCTGTCAGCTCAGGTGTACGTGGCTGGCGCCTTAGCCCGTTGAGCCACAGCTGCCGAGCCCAAACACATCTTTTTATTAGGAACTCCTTCTCTCTTTAGTAGCATTAATCAATTCTTGAGGGCAGAGCCCTGATGATGTAATCACCTCAAAGCTTCCACCTCTCAACACTATTGCTTTGGGGATTAAATTTCCAACACATATGCTTTGGGGGATACATTCAAATCATAGCATATGAGGAGCTTAAGAAATTACTGATGTCCAGTCTCAAAGATTCTGCCATAATGGGCTTAAGGGTACAGTATTGTTAGAGGTTTAGAGAGAAAGAGGGGAGTCTGGGCAACGTAATCCTCATAACAATAACAGCAGTCATTTAACTGAGCAGTCGCCATGTACCAGAAGCCACTGGGATGCTTGCTGTGCACAGACTACCTCATTTAATACTCATACCACAAAAATATGAGGAAGGAGGCGCATTGGTAGCTCCGATTACATAGAATGAGACCCAGAGAGGACTATGAGTTTCTGTAACTAGAGAGGTGGCATGAACCTGTGCTCATGTTCCCTTATCCTATACTGCTTCCTCAGCCAAAGATAGGTCTGAAGAGAATGCCAAAAAGGAGAAATTCCCTGTGGTAGAGGTCATGTCCAGTCATTTTTATTTTATTATTTTATTTTTTGGAAGAAAATCACTATTCTAATTACTTCACAAATAATATCCCAACAGCTGGTTTAAGGAGGCCACACCAACATCTGCCCCCAATCCTTTATTATCTCAGCATCTCAGTGAACTTCTACACACTAAGAACACCCTCTTCCAACATTTCTTTTTTTGGCTGGGGTTGGATTCGAACCCACCACCTTCAGCATATGGGGCCGGAGCCCTACTCCTTTGAGCCACAGGCGCAGCCCTCTTCCACCATTTTAATTTTTAATTTTTATTTTTTGAGACAGAGTCTCACTCTTTCACCCTAGGTAGAGAGCCGTGGCATCATAGCTCACAGCAACCTTTTAACTCCTGAGCTCATGGGATCCTCTTGCCTCAACTTCTCAAGTAGCTGGGACTACCGGCCACAATGCCCAGCTATTTTTGGTAGAGACAGGGTCTGGCTCTTGCTCAGGCTGGTCTCAAACTCCTGAGCTCAGGTGATCCACCCACAGGCGTGAGCCACCCACTGTGCCCGCCAACGTCCAGTCATTTTTAAATTGCTTGCTGTGTCATAACTCCTTCAGTAAAGTCTGTTCCACAACATCTGGGGTAAGTGGTGCTACAGAGAAAGGCCCAGTTAGGGTGAGAGTCACGTGAGGCAAGTGGTGACTGAGAACTATGCCCAGAGACCTAGCTGCCCAGCAGGGAAATGTTTATAGAAAAGGAGGTATTGTGGGAGAATCCCTAAGTCCCTTCATGAGAAAATATAGACAAATTAGGGGCTGGGTACCAAAAGTGGGGTGCTAGTGGACTTTGCCCTGTATATACACTGAGGTGCTTAAGCCATTACACAGGGCTTCCAAAGGAATAGAAGGTCCACAATTTAAAGGGCTAGGAAATCTCTGGATTTGCATTACTACATACAAAGTCATTTTTGGCACAGACCTAGGCTTTTCCAAATTTGACAACTATTCTTTTTCTCGAGACAGCCTCAAGCTGTCGGTTTGGGTAGAGTGCCGTAGCATCACAGCTCACAGCAACCTCCCACTCCTGGGCTTAAATGATTCTCTTGCCTCATCTTCCCAAGTAGCTGGGACTACAGTCACCCGCCAGGATGCCTGGCTGTTTTTTGGTTGTAGTTGTCATTGTTGTTTGGCGGGGCCCCCTTCCCCCCCCACCCCCCCACCCCCGCCCCAGATTCAAATCTGCCAGCTCTGGCGTATGTGGCAGGCGCCTTAGCTGCTTGAGCTATAGGCACTGAGTCTTGACAACCATTCTTTCATGTATTTATCCTGGATCTCTCTCTCTCTCTTTTTTTTTTTTTTGCTAAGAATCAATATTTTTCATTTTCATTACCTGCATTATTTCTTTGGGGGCTATTTTTACATAAGAAAACATAGTTTGGTTTCTACTAAACACTATCAGTGTTCAGACACTTCATGACAGTTACTTGTAGGCCATAAGGAACAGAGAACAAAAATGCTGTGCTGAGATGAAGATGTGGGGTGGCTTGTGAGGTTCACCCACCAGCTAGGCAACTTGCCTTATCACTTCCTTGCCTCAAGCTTTGAAGAACAAGCACAACTTCCTATCTCTGCCAAATTCCCATACGTCATGGAACATTAACATGTCCTGTGAACAGCTAAAAACATAAATGTTAACTGGTTTTAGCTTTTAGAAGTACCAGTATTTGGCTTTACAGCTTCAGATGTTTGCATCTACTTTTCCTACTTTAAAAACCTAAAAAGCAAAGTAAGTTTCATGAAAATATGAACTTACAAATATTTCCAAGGAGTTTGAAAGTTAACCACAAAGCTTGGGCTAGGGCTGAAATTAATTTTGGGGTAAGTTTATTCAACATGGCCTCAAATTCTGTTCCTCTTATTTAGGTGGTAAAAGAATTAGGAACATTGAGGGCGGCGCCTATGGCTCAATGGAGTAGTGCACTAGCCCCTTATGCCAGAGGTGGTGGGTTCAAACCCCCCCCCAGCCAAAAAAAACAAAAAAAAAAAAAAAAAAAAAAAAAAAGATTTAGGAACTTTGAGAACATTATGATCAAGTTGAAGCAGAAACAAACAAGATCTCTTGGCTTTCACATTTTTAAGAAAGATATATCCCTGGTGTCTTTCTGTAAAATAGGCTTCAACAAATACGAAACAAGAAAAAATAGGACAGGGAGTCTAAAGAAACATGGAGAGGTTATGTGCTGGTAGTCCTCAATAGCACAGAAAATCCCCAAAGTCTTAAAATCCAGGTCTATGGATACATGTATTCATTTAAAAGCAACAGGAGAATTTCTAGTGCAAATTGAGTTTGGGAGATATTTCAAACAGAGTGAACCTTGAAAGCTTATTTTTTACCTGAAACTCCCTAGATGGAAAAAGAGACAGTCGGCTCGGCGCCTGTGGCTCAGCGGGCTAAGGCGCCAGCCACGTACACCTGAGCTGGCGGGTTCGAATCCAGCCCGGGCTCGCCAAACAACAATGATGACTGCAACCAAAAAACGGCTGGGCCTTGTGGCAGGCGCCTGTAGTCCCAGCTACTTGGGAGGTGGAGGCAAGAGACTCACTTGAGCCCAGGAATTGGAGGTTGCTGTGAGCTGTGATGCCACAGCACACTATCCAGGGTGACAGCTCGAGGCTCTGTCTCAAAATA